>BQNB010084410.1:13223-28759 GCA_026074375.1 Tanacetum coccineum | reverse complement strand
TACGTATTATATATTATATATATCTTTTAGAGTGAGCTTTTCTTAAGGGAGACTTTAGGAAAGTTCTTAATTGCTCTCTTTGAATATTATATTATATATTTTTGCGTATATAAAATTTAACATCATTTTTTGGCGCCGTTGTCGGGGAGAGCTGTAGCGATTTCTACGGGATTGTTCGTGTTCGAGCCTTGAAGATCCTTTCTTCGGAAAGTTTATTTTCGTTCTTATAAAAATAAAATTCCAAAAATATTTTCTTTTTCAATTTATTTTTCTTATATAAAATATAAAAATCCAAAAATATTTCTCTTTCTTATTTTTATTTTATTTCCTTATGTATTATTTGAAAAGGCTAAAAATATTCTTCTTTATCTTCTTATCCGTTTAATTCTTTCTTCTTATCCTCTTAATTGTTTAATTCTTCGACATGTCATATAAAGGACTTAGTTGCTATTTATGCGGTGATCCGTTAGATGGTATACTTTGTCGACGATGCTCGTGCGGTTGGTGTGGAAACAAGCTTGATGATGGATTTTGTTCGTATTGCGCTTCTAAAGCTAAAAATTCATTCGCTTATGATCCAAACCTGAATTCTTTCGATAATTCTCTAAATTTTTCTTACCCACCTCCACAACCCCAGTTCGAGACATATTCGTGCGAGTTATGTGGGAACGATTTTCACTACGATTATGATTGTCCATTACGAGTCCCGCTTGTGGCTTGTGGACGATTTTTTTTGTTGTTTTGTTTTTGTTGTGATCGGTTTGTATATATTTTAGTATTTGGAGGAGGTCTTTTTCGTTTTTTAGTTCTGTATTGTTATTTAGTTTTAGATTTATCGGATTACGTTACATTGCCTGTGTTTACTATATGTCGAATTTTTTGATGGAGTTATAGTATTGTGATAAGATTTTAGTGATTTAAGGTTTATACTTATCAAATTGTCACCGGTTGGCATGTTTGTATTGACTACCGCAAGTTGAACGAAACCACTGGAAAAGATCATTTTCCTCTACCCTTCATGGATCAAATGCTGGAAAGATTAGCGGGGAACAAATTCTTTTGATTTCTCGATGGATTTTCTGGTTACTTTTAATTTCTAATCGAACTTACCGATCAAGAAAAGACCACGTTCACTTGTCCCTTTGGAACTTACGCTTATAAACGCATGCCTTTTGGTCTTTGCAACGCACCCGCCACTTTTCAGAGGTGCATGATCGCCATCTTTCAAGACATGCTTGAAACCTCCACGGAAGTTTTCATGGACGATTTTTTGGTATTTGGAGATTCGTTCGATACATGCCTTGTAAATATCGAGTGATTGCTCGTTCAATGCAAACAAGCTCATCTTGTTCTGAACTAGGAGAAGTGTCACTTCATGGTGACAGAAGGAATTATGCTTGGACACAAAGTCTCCAGTGCATGATTAGAAGTCGACAAGGCAAAAATCAATGTGATAGCCAAACTTCCACCACTCACTAACGTTAAAGCCGTTAGGAGTTTTCTAGGACATGCAGGTTTTTATCGTCTATTCATCAAAGAATTTTCCAAAATCTCCCGTCTTATGATAAAACTTCTTGAAAAAGACGCAATTTTTGACTTCAATAAAGAATGCATAGATCCATTCGAATCGCTCAAAGAAAAGTTAATGAACGCACCCATTATGGTTTCACTAGATTGGTCGCAACTGTTTGAACTTATGTGCGATGTAAGTGATTTTGCTGTTAGAGCCGTGCTCAGACAATGGGAAGGAAAACATTTTCGTCCTATTTATTTTGCTAGCAAAACTCTCAACAACTCTCAACAAAATTATACGGTCACTGAGAAAGAACTACTTGCCGTAGTTTTCGTGTTCGATAAATTTTGATCGTATCTTGTCCTATCAAAACCCGTCATTTTCACATACCACTTTGCGTAAAAATATATGTTTGCTAAGCAAGATGCTAAGCCGCGTCTTATCCGTTGGATTTTACTAATCTAAGAGTTTGATATCGAGATCAAAAATATGAAAGGAGCAGAAAATGTTGCGGAAGACTATTTGTCACGACTTGAAAATCTACATCTGGAGGAATTAAGGGATGACGATATCGATGATAATTTCCCTGATGAAACTCTAATGAACGTCTCCTCAACTGAGGAAGATAAAATTCCATGGTTCGCTGATTTCGTTAATTATCTAGTTGGAAAAATTCTTAGAAAAGGGTTGACTTACGCTCAACGTTGCAAGTTCTTTTAAGAACTTAAGCACTATTTCTGGGATGAACCATATCTTTTAAAAATGTGCCTCAACGGAATGATCAGGAGATGTGTTTACGGGGCTGAAACTCAAAAGATTCTCGACGAATGTCATCATGGCCCTACTGGGGGACATTATGGTCCTTCCACTACAACAAAGAAAGTTTTTGATGTTGGTTTCTATTGGCAAACAATCTTCAAAGAGGCCCATACTCTAGTTCAAAACTATGATGCCTGCCAGCGTTCTGGTAGCCTTTCACGAAGAGATCAGATGCCTCAAAACAGCATCCAAGTCAATGAAATATTTGACATATGGGGAATCAATTTCATGGGACCATTCACTAGATCCCATAAGTTCGAGTACATTCTTGTTGCTATTGACTACGTGTCCAAATGGGCAGAAGCTGAAGCTTTACCCACCAACGATGCACGAGTTGTGATACATTTTCTCAAAAAGCTTTTCTCTCGATTTGGCATTCCAAAAGCTTTAATCAATGACAGAGGTACTCACTTCTGTAACAAACAAATGGAGAAATTTTTAAAGCGATATGGAGTTCATCATCGTTTCGCTACAGCTTACCATCCACAGACAAGCGGCCAAGTTGAAAACACCAACAAAGCCTTAAAGAGAATTCTTGAAAAAACAGTCAAAGATAACCCTTCCGTTTGGTCGAGGAAACTTGATGATGCTCTGTGGGCATTTCGTACGGGATACAAAACACCAATGGCCACTACGCCATATCGGTTACTATACGAAAAAAATGTCACTTACCATTTGAAATCGAACATCGTGCTTACTGGGCCCTTAGAAGTTGTAACCCTGATCTCAAAATTGCAAGAGAAAAACAATTTTTTTAATTGCATGAACTCGATGAATTGAGACTCCAAGCGTATGAGAATTCCAAACTCTACAAAGATCGAACTAAATCTATCATGATAAGAAATTTAGGATCCGAAAAGAATTCAAAGCCGAAGACAAAGTTCTATTGTATAATTCAAAGTACAAGTTCAAAGCTCCAATACTCAGATCAAAATGGTATGGACCATTCATGGTCAAATATGGTTTTCTATCTAGTTATGTCGAGTTATATGACAAACATGGAGAAAGATTCATTCTCAATGGACATTGTGTTAAACTTTACCATAATGAAGAGCAAATAAATAAGCAAACAACTGAGGAAATTCATCTCATGTTAGAAGAAGGAAAAATGGAAGCTATTCCGTTCATGGCACCATTTCCCGCAGACTATCGCAAAACCATGCCATGGGTCGCAAAAAAGCGTTCATATACAGCGTAGTGGAAAACACTTGTAACGAAGCTAAGCTGTATGACCTAGATGAAACTGGCAAAGGAATAGTTAAAGGAAATTTCCTTTACGTCAAAAAGGATCCGAGTAAGAAATCTCCACTCGGAGAAAAATGAAGCGAAAAAGGATTATGAGTCCGACTGATGACTCATTAATAAAATAAGCGCTTCTCGGGAGGCAACCCGTTTATTTTTAGTGTTTTCTGTATTTTAATTCATCTCTTTACTTCAAATTTCTACACCCAGATCTTTCAAAACAATGTCAAAGCTTAAGTGTGGGGGTGTGACATTAAAAAACACAAAAATCCAAAAATATTGTGCTTTTTATAGTTTGTGTAAAGATTACTGCAGGATATGATGCCAGAAGCATATGGAGCTCAAGTACAAATGACATTCCCGAATATATGGTACCCTTTTACTCTTATTTCCCTATTTCTAGTTTTTTTCATTTGGTCGCATTAAGGGACAATGCTAAACTTAAGTATGGGGGGGTAAATAGGGAAAACGAGGTATATTTTTAAATTTCCACATTTTTGGGCCAATTTTAAATTTTGTGTGCTTGTTTGCCCTCGTAATCTAGTTGTTTTCATGCTTTTAGGATATACATTAGAATAACTAGATTAATCCACTGGTAAAATCTGTGATTTTTGAAAAATTGAGATGTGTCCCGACTGCTATGCGCATTATTATTGGATCGATAACATTTGCTACAATATTATAGCCCTTCCATATAATTGAGACTAAAAAAAGAAAAAAGAAAGATTGCGCCATTTCATATATGCATACATCTCTTTTATGCTTTAATCTTGTTGCTATGAGTGTGTCGGTGATTTTATTTATTCTAGAACTTGTGGGCTCGTAAATCATTACGATTACCACAGTAAGATCGTACTTGTATGATAATAAGTGTATATGCGTGATAAAGAATCAATTGTTCGAAATACAACCAGAGATGGCCTCATTTTTACCATTAACGCCCTTGAGCTAACCATCTCGGTTAGTTAAATCTTACATATGGACCATTTGTTAGTGCTCCCTCTTTGCACTAGAAACCCACACATAAAAACACATGATAAACCATCCTGTCCTTAATTGTTAAATTTAAAGAAAAAAAAGTATGCACCAGTTACCTACCCTTGGATTTCTTAAACATCAAATGGTTGTCATAAACGTTTGTTTTTGCCAAATTGGTATTTTCAAAATCAGAGTATATCATTATTATTCTTGAAAGAGTATCATTTCACAAATGCTTTTTGGTGAGGATATTCAAAAAAAAGAGATGAAATCCATACGCGAAAAAGTAAATCAAAGTATGCTCGAAAATGAAATACCAGAGCATACAAAATAAGATTAAAAGAAAAAGATGAATAAAGCGTATGGCATGTGCCCGAAAAAGCAAGAATTGGCATATGAGAAAGAAAATACTCAGAATATGCTCAAAAAGAATTATTAGAACATATAAAAATAGACATAGTGGAAAGAGACAAAAATGTTATATAATGTGTATTACATAAACTTTCTCATTTCACTAATCACTTCATGTTATCATACAGTATTCCCCATGGCTCAACAGATTGTTCCAGCTGATCAACTCGTCTCCAAGTTCCAAAGCATTCGGAGATGTAACAACTATGCTATGCTTCAAAGTATCCCATGCTCACCCGAATGCAAGATAGTGGGACTGATTTTACTTGATCATCCTTTGTGTTATGCTTTAACTGCTACTACTGATGTACCAGCCGTGTACTTACAACAATTCTGGCTGGCACATGTGACAGTTTCAACAAGGATTCCTACACCAAGATACCATACAGATTTTAAGCTAGATTCTCAGAAGGCTTACTTATACTACTGTTGATATTTGTCATGATATTATCAAGTTGCTAGGAAGTAGACTCCAGAATAATACCTTTCTCCAGATAATCTATTTGTTAAACCAATCACCATTGAAATTATTGAATCATTGATAATGCTCAAAGTGTATATGTTTTTAGTAGCATTATCTGTACTTTTGTATAAGTTATTTGGCTATTTATCTATGGTTTTATTACTTTATTGCATCAAAGTGTGTTTGCAAGCTTGTTTGTAGCTAAGTGCAAGAAAAGCGAAGAAAAGAATGAAGAAATCAAGTTTTATACGAGTATGAAGAATCCTAAATCAAGACTAAAAGATCAGAAGCATTTCAAGACTACAAGAGCCAATCATTCGAGCTTTCAAGTCCCAAGGATGAGCCTAAACGAAGATTTACTGAAGTATAAAGACCCACGACCAAGAACAGTTCAAACGGGAAGCTTAAACTCAAAATCAAGCAACATACACATAGGGATAAAGCCCCAGCCGACCGGCTGAGGTCTGCATCTGCTACACCACTTTTGTCTTGAATCTCCATGAACGATCAAGAAGGATCTAGACTTCCATTTCCTAGCATTTTATGACTCTTGGGCCCCAAGTTAAGCATTTAATACCCCAAGGCCTTCCTATTAGTATAAATAGGGTGATTTGGCTAGTGTTTGATATATCTAAAAATAATCTCGTCAACAAAATATCTCCACTCTCTCTCAAAGCCATAAACCCTTCTTAGAATCCCAGGAAAATCCTAGAAGTTTGAAGGAGGAAGAAGCCATCTTAGGAGGTCAAGAATATCAAGAATTCTTCAAGGCATCCAAGCCTCATTTCTTATAATCTTTACATACTTTGTAAGAACCTTTTTAATTATGTTTATGAATCCTTTAATTTCTAGAAATATGTCTTTGATTGCTATGAGTGGCTAGTCTCTTTATACACTTTATTAAATGAAATATAAGGAATATGATTTGTTTATGATTGTTATTAATGATTATCTTCAAATATCAAGCTATTTACTGAGGATCCGTCTAGCATACATTCATTAGACACTGTTTTTATCAAACCGGATTAATTGTTAAACATATCATAGGACGAAAGGGATCTTGTTAACCAATCAATTATCGCCTTTTGTCTATGATTGGCTACCTTTTGTATTGGTCATTTCTTAAGCGGGTTGATCTAACAAGAATCATAATTGTAGGTGTTAACATATTTGTGAAATGAACCGTGAATCAAACAAGTTGAAATTGAAGTGGTCTTGAATTGATTGATTAAAGTTAATGCTTGTTTTTGTAACTTTAAGTATTGACGAAGATTGAAGGTCTTGAAAACAATAGATTAGATCACCATATAATTCATATAATTAACATGTTAAAATGTTCATCACAATCATACAAGTTGGATTCCCAAACTAGTTTAATCAAGTGTAGTTTTTAAATCATTTGCATCTCGATAATCATCATTATTTGTTTATTAGAATTGTTAGCACCGAATTTTAAACCACCTAAACACACTAATCCCCGCGAACAATCCCGGCTTACCATACAATCTATTACTATCAACGGACGAGTACACTTGCTCGTATGTGTTGCTAAGAAATTCGGTATGCATGTTATAAATTTAAATCTTATCCGTATCGCACGCATAAAATTTTTGGTGCCGCTGCCGAGGATTTGATCATGTTTTAGTTTTAAATTTCATGCTTGAACCAATCCATGGAGCCCGAACCTTGTTCTCTTGAAATTTTCAAAGTTTTTCTTTTTCTGGAATAAGCCAGCCGCTCAACTGACCATCCGAGCCAGCCGGCCGGCTCGTCCCTCATGACCCACCGATAACCACCAGCCGCCCGGCTGGTAGTCTCAGCCGCCCGACTAGAGACCTTTTGAGCAGTCTAAAATGTTTTCTTGTACCATCTTTTACACCCCTTTTCTAGAAGCGAAAGCTACTCTAATTCATTCCTAGCTGTGTTTTGCTTTTGAATGAACACTCATTCTTCAGGACAAGAACCAAATACTCCTTATTCCGAACCCGAACACTTCATCCATCAAACCAAGAAGAAAAAGAAGTGAAGAAACCCATTTTTACCCGTTAAAGACCGAGTTCCTAAATTTAAATACCCACCTTTCGAGAACCTCTTCGAAGCCTTAGTTGTTTACAACTTGTTTTTTTATCTACCGTTCCTAATAGCCAACGATCAACCTATGTGGGGAAACAACCGAGTGGTAGCACCCACTCCCGGGGCCGCTATCATCGCGATTGACCTTGGAGACAACTTCACCATTAAAGGTCATCACCTGTTGATGATAAAAACGCCAATATGATGTGACGTGCACGGGCCGATCTGTCACAAGCACATCGCGAACACGTCGAGAATTGCAAATGTTACGAAGGACAACCAATTGCATACCAATCAACGCCAAACTCTTCTCATCAACCTTGCGTAGTGCTGCCAAAGTATGTTTCAACGAACTAAGTCTCAGTGTTATCGCTCCTTGGGAACAAATGAGACAAGCTTTCGTAAGCCGATTCTTTCCACCAGCAATGTTTGACCGACTCATGGGAGAAATTTAAGGTTTCACCCAACATCCCAACAAATCCTTTGTAGATTCTTGGCTACGTATGAAGGACTTACTTCGTAGTTGTCACAGACATGGTTTAAGACGAGGAACCATAATCCAAATCTTCTACCATGGACTTGACGAAGCCACACAAGCTATCCTAGATGCCAGAGGAATCTTTCTCTACAACCAATTGCTCGAATATCGAGTGCCTTGAAACTTGATTGGTCTAAGGAAATCAAAGCTAAACCCATTCGTACAACCGTTGCCTTCGCAGAAAGTAGCAACGAGTCTAAACTCATGGAAAAGATAGAAGCATTGACCACCAAGATCGACTCGCAATTCAAAGATATCAAAGGAGAAATGAAGGAGATGCGAGATGGATGCAAAAATTATAGAGGGCCTCACCCATCGTTGAAGTGTAATGACAAGCCTTTGGGAGGTCCCAAGGATGAAGAAGCCAACTATGCCTACGAAGGTTATCGAGGAGGAGGTTATTGAGGAAACTACTACGGTAGGAGTTCAAGAACTTAGCGAGACCACCAACCAAGAGATGAAAACCAAAACTCCCAACCTTGAGAGGATACCCCTTCCATTCCACCAACACCTGAAAAGAAGTTTGACGAGTTTGACTTTGAAAAAACCATGCGAGAGTTCATGGTCGCTCAAAAATCATCGAATGACTTTGTCAAAAATCAATTCTTTAATCTTAAAACCAAAGTAGAGCAAGGAAAAAAGAATCACCAAGCCTTGATTAAGGATCTTGAGACAAAATTTGGTCGACTCTTTGACCAATGTTCCTCTCAACCAACTGGTTCACTCCTAAGTAATACCCAAACCAATCCAAAACCAAACCCAACGAATGATAAACCATACTGTCCACCCTCCGCTCAAAATGAGCATGTGAATGTCGTATTCACACATAGTGGTTTGGAATTACGATTCACCAGTCAACCTAAACGCCACAACCACCGTTATCCACGATGATAGTGAAGATGAGGCTGATGAAGCCGAAAAGGAAGTAGAGTCGTCTTCTTCTAAACAAACCAAAAGTGATCCATAACCACTCAAGGCGTATAAGCTAAAAATCTTGTACCCTCAACGCCTAAGCAAAGAAAAAAATAAAAGAACGTTATGCTATGTTCATTGATCTAATCAAAGAAGTTAGGTCAACGTACCCCTCATGATGTCCTAAGGCTCGCATGCCTAATTTTGGGGAATTTCTGGATGGATCTCGTTAGCAACAAAAGTATGATAGAGAAAATCTAGGCTTGCTTCTTAAAACAAAGTATGCTCCGTCATTGTTAGAA
This sequence comes from Tanacetum coccineum, assembly GCA_026074375.1. Classification (NCBI taxonomy): domain Eukaryota; kingdom Viridiplantae; phylum Streptophyta; class Magnoliopsida; order Asterales; family Asteraceae; genus Tanacetum; species Tanacetum coccineum. Next base: position 19,508 of record BQNB010084410.1, on the reverse strand, counting down.
ACAAGATCCTACCTAAAACTTGGGTGATCCTAGAAGGCTTTCTGATCCCGTGTGCCATAGTAGGTTTGGTTGAATATCTTGCTCTTGACTTATCTTGGCGCAAAGCATCAACCTGATGCCTTATTCACTATATGCTTTAACTCTTGAGGATAAACACCTGGAAACTACAAGGATGGTATTCGCTTAGCTAATCATAATTACATTACCAATTGGAATTGTGGAGAACATGCTCGGTCTAGTTGGGAAACTTGGTATTTCATGTTGATTTTGTTATCTTGTAAAATGGAGGAGGATGACAAAGTTCATCTCATATTAGGATGACATTTCTACCCACCATTGATGCTTTCATCCGAGTCAAAAAAACAAAGAACTAACTTAGGAGTTGGAAGATGATAGAATCCCTTCTTAATGACCTAAGGTAATGCAGAACTATTCAATTCAATGATGATACATGTTTCCGCATGGATGTCATTGACGAAGTGACGGAAAAAGAACTGGATGCATTGCTTGATGATTCCGAACCATTTTCCACCACGTTAGAGAAGATCAACAAATCATATCTCGACCATGAATTCGAAGAATTCATGGCAATCAAAATTGAAGAAATCCCTGAGCAAGAGGAAGAGGCCGAAGATAATTTGAAGAATTTACCCCTTGATGAAATTTAAGGATCATGAAAAGCTCATCCAGACCCACCAAACCGATCTTGTGATGAAAACCTCTTCCCAAACCATACCCACAGGTCCACGGATCGTAACCTTGCTCTGTTAACCTATATGTCTCCACACTGAATACTCTAACGGACCTTTTTTTTTTTTTTTTATTCTTATCTTTTGCTTTGATGTATGCATAACTCTTATGGGATCTCATGCAGCCTTTAATCTATCCTTCTATTTGACAATATTGTCTGTAGTTTACTGGACAATCTCTGGTCCAATTTAGTGTGCTTTCTCTACTTAAGCACAAGCTATGGTGTTCGACATTTCCTACAATCCAAAGCTTTAAATGGAGACACTTCACATCGAGTCAGGGAACTGTTGTTGTCGCAGATTTCTACTCATGTAGATGGTGTATCCCAATTTCCCCAAAGGTCGAACGCACATGCTCTAAAGCATATCTTACAGAGTCTGAATGGTAAGCTCACTCTGGCCATCAATGTGAGGATGGTAAGTAGTACTTAAATCCAGTTGTGTTTCTAATGCTTTCTGTAGCAATTGCCAAAATCGTGATGTGAAATAACTGTCACGATCAGATATGATTGACACATGCATGTTGTGCCTTGCTATGACCTCGTTGATGTACAGTTTGATAACTTTGTTGTCTTGTAGTCTTCACAGGATCGCTAAGAAAATGTGTTTGATTTTGAATATGTTTTTATAGAAAAATATTCTCTTTTCCAGTAGTCATATCCTCTTTACTCAAAAGACGATGAAAAAAAAGCATCCTTGTTTTTCGGGGCTCCATCTATAATCACAAAAAGAAGCGTCGTGCTTGGTAATACATCCGACATTTAGAATTTAGCCCATCTTTCCTGCAAATCATAAAATCAATCTTTGAGACGACGCTTAACCTCGTTTTTCAAAGGACAACGTCGTATTAACCCAAAACTTGTAAAGATGTCGTGAAAACATTTCGATTATCAAACTTCTCGACTGCTGGTATCATTTACCACCATCAAAAGATAGTCTTGGTCGAGTCTGGTGCACTAAGTACATATAAAACAGAAGGATGATCATTGTGACCAAATGAAAAGATATGGATTTGTTCTCTAGAAAACTGTCAACCGGTTGACGGATTTGTATTGAACTACCGCAAGTTAAACGAAAGCCAATCATAAAGTTCAATTTTCCTCTACCCTTCAGGACTCTATTGCTGGAAAGATAGCGAGGAACAAATATTTTGTTTTCTCGATGGATTTCTAGTTGCTTTCAAATTCCAAATCGACCTGCCGATCAAGAAAAGACACACGTTCACTTATCCCCTATGGACTTACGGTTACAAACCTATGCCTTTTGGTCTTTGCCATCGCAACCGACCACTTTTCTGAGGTGCATGATCGACTATCATTTCGATAGGCATGCTTAAAAACATCAATGGAAGTTTTCATGGATGATTTTTTAGTTTTTAGAAATTCGTTTCGATACATGTCTTGTAAATCTTGAGCAAATGCTCGTTCAATGCAAACAAGCTCATCTTGTTTAGAACTAGGAAAAGTGTCACTTCATGGTGACATAAGCAATTGTGCTTGGACACAAAGTCTCCAGTGCAGGATTAGAAGTCGACAAGTCAAAAATCGATGTGATAGCCAAACTTCCACCGCCTACTAACGTCAAAGTCGTTAGGAGTTTTCTAGGACATGCACGGTTCTATCATCGATTCATCAAATATTTTTCCAAAATCTCCCGTCCTATGACAAAACTTCTTGAAAAAAGATAGTTTCGACATCAATATATGAATGCACCATGCATTGTATCGCTCAAAAGAAAAGTTAACGAACTGCTCCATTATGGTTTCCACCAGATTGGTCGCAAACCGTTTGAAACTCTATGTGCGATTTCAAGCGATTTTGCTGTTAGAGGAGTGCTCGGACAACGGGAAGGGAAAAACCTTTGTGTCAATACATTTCACTAGCAAACTCTCAACAACGCCCAACAAAATTATATGGTTATTGAGAAAGAACTACTGGTCATAGTTTTCGCTTTCGATAAGTTTTGATCGTATCTTGTCCTATCAAAAACTGTCGTTTTCACAGACCACTCTGCGTTAAAATATCTGTTTGCTAAGCAAGATGCTAAATTGCGTCTTATCCGTTGGGTTTTACTACTCCAAGAGTTTGATATTGAGATCAAAATAAGAAAGGAGTAGAAAATGTTATGGCAGACCATTTGTCACGACTTGAAAATCCACATCTAGCGGAATTAAGGTATGAAGATATCGATGATAATTTCCCTGATGAAACTCTAATGAACGTCTCCTCAACCGAGGAAGATAAAATTCCATGGTTCGCTGATTTCGCCAATTCTCTAGTGTGAAAAATTCTTAGAAAAGGGTTGACTTACGCTCATAATTTCAAGTTCTTTTTGGAAACATTAAGCACTATTTCTGGGAAGACACCACTCCTCTTTCGAAAATGTGCCCCGAAAGAATTAATAAGGGAGTTGTGTTTATAGGGCTGATAACTCCAAAGATCTTGACGAATGTCATCATGGCACTACTGGGGGACACTTATGGTCCTTCCACCTTAGACAAAGAAAGTTTTCAGATGCTGGATTCTATGGTCCAAAAAATTTTCAAAGAGGGCCATACTCTAGTTCAAAACTGGATGCTTCAACTTTTTGGTTACCTTTCACGAAGAGAAGAGATGCCTCAAAACAAATTCATGTCAGTGATACTTTTCAAATATATGTATCGATTAATGGGGACCATTCCCACTTAAAAGGTACTATAAGTGTCGAATAAATTATAGGTTCCTTATTGAAAACAGTGTCAAAATGGGCTGTAATTGCGATGCTTACCCAGAAGGTTCAAAATGAGAGGAAGATACCAATAGATTTGTAATTTCATGCTTTTTCCAATGAAGTGCTCGTGGAATTTTTATGACTTCGTTTGAACCTCGATAAACATGAAAATGTCATCGAAACTCACCCGAAAATTACCGTTTTTACTTTGTTTTCAATCCTTTTGTACCTGCAAGACATAATAACATAAACTTAACATATTTGCAATATAATTACTCATATTTTATGGTTATTAGTCTGTTTAATAATGTTTTCCAAGGTAAAAACGATGTGTGTTTAAGTACACATCAACGCTCTGTGGGCATTTCGTACGGCATATAAAACACCAATTGGCACTACGCCATATCGGTTATTATAGGAAAAAACATGTCACTTACCATTCGAAATCAAACATCATGCTTACTAGGCCCTGATCTCAAAATTACAGGAGAAAAATGATTTTTGTAATTGCATGAACTCAATGAATTGAGACTCTAAGCATATGAGAACTCCAAACTTTATAAAGCTAAAACTAAAGCTTATCATGATAAGAAACTTAGGATCCAGAAAGAATTGAAATCTGGAGATAAAGTTCTCTTATAAAATTTAAAGTACACGTTCAAAGCTCCAAAACTCAGATCAAAATGGTATGGACCATTTGTGGTCAAACATGGTTTTTCGCTTGTTATGTAGAGTTATATGACAAACACGGATGAAGCTTCATTGTTAATGTACATCGTGTTAAACTTACCATGATGAGGAGCAAATAAATGAGCTAACAACTGAGGAAATTCATCTCATGTTAGAAAAACAAAAAATGGAAGCTATTCCGTTGATGGCACCATTTCCAGCAGACTATCGTGAAACCATGCCATGGGTCGTAAAAATACCATTCATATACAACGTAGTGGAAAACACTTGTAACGAAGCTAAGCTATATGACCTAGATGAAACTAATGAAGGAATAGTTACAGGAAATTTCTTTTACGTTAAAAAGGATTTGAGTAAGAAATCTTCACTCAGAGAAAAATGAAGTGAAAAAGGATTATGAGTCCGGCTGATGACTCGTTAATAAAATAAGCGCTTCTCGGGAGGCAACCCGTGTGTTTTCAATAATTTTGTAAGATTTTTTTTCATGTTTACACCAAAATTTTTCAAAAATCAATGTCAAACTTAAATGTAGGGGTGTAGCATTACTTTTCCAAAAAAAAAATACAAAAATCTAAAAATATTATGCTTTTTGTAGTTTGTGTAAAGATTACTGCATGATATGATGCCAGAAACATATGGAGCTTAAGTACAAATGACATGCCCGGACATCTAGTTCAATCTTACTCTTATTTCCTTATTTTTTGTTTGTTTTGTTTTGTCGCATTGAGGGCAATGCTAAACTTAAGTGTGGGGGGAGTAAATAGGGAAAACGAGATATATTTTTAAATTTCCACATTTTTAGGATAATTTTAAATTTTGTGTGCTTGTTTGCCCTCATAATCTAGTTGTTTTCACACTTTTAGGATATATATTAGAGTAACTAGATTAATCCACAGGTAAAATCTATGATTTTTGAAAAATTAAGATGTGTCCCGATATAGCACCTAGGAAAAATTTAGAACATCTCGTTATTTTACGTAAAAGTATGTATCGCAAGCAATTGCTAATTGTCGTTACCCTTCCAATAAAAGTCATTCTTCGATCGGCATACAACATTTTAATACTTTACGAGAGTCAAAATAACGCGCAAAAAACAACAATTTATTTACGGAAAAAGGAGTACTTTAGAGATCGCCTAGCAATAACAATCATATTTTATTTTTACGCCACGTGAAACAAAATCGCACGACTATATTATTTTGAGAACCTGTTCATGCTACAATAACTAAAATACAAATGGACCAATGTATATACTTTACTAAGTAAATAATACGACTTAACATTTCATTTCCTAAAGAACTTAAATGTACAAAATACTATCTAAGGCACTTCGTATAAAAGAAATTCAAAATGGATGAACCAACCTCATCATTTCATTCTTACAAACTCATGTCCTACATCTTTGAAACTATTCAACTGATATGTCTTGTTTCAACACCATTTCAATTTCAATCCACAAAAGGTATCTATTCCTCTAACAGTATTAGGAAAAGAGGCATCATGACTAATAGTATTAGAGAAATTCACTATGAATCAATAGTAGTATAGTACCCTTCACATGTAACATATCAGTAACCTATCAAGACACCGAGTATAAATCATGAACCATTCATGAAACAAATACATCACAACTAAAAAAAAATCTGAAAACACTAAGTAAACTATACATCCAAGATCAAATTATGTTGAGTACAAGAACTAAGTGGGCAACGGCTTAGAAGGTGTAGCAGGCAAGTGTAGCTCGACTTAGTACCACCACATTTCCTTCTCACCATTATTCGACGAGCTTGGTCCCTTGTAAGTCATTTTCTTGTAGCTTAACATTCATCATAATCATGACATTCACCCTCGTAGTCTCACTCGCGACCAAAAACCAAATCATGTCCGGTTTGGCAAGTTAGAAGCCTTGACTTTGCGTGGTTGATACACGACTGTTAACCCAAGCACGGCAATGTACGCATACATGTAAAAGTCTTGGTCAAGGCATGCATAAAATAACGACGTACAAGTAATGAGTATAGAACATACCATTCACTAAAACTAATAACAAACCCGAAAGCTTTATACAAACCTTAACTCAACGCGCATGTGTGATTTTAAAACGCTGGCTCACTAGGGACTTATAAGCCTAAAACTT
>BQNB010084410.1:0-11259 GCA_026074375.1 Tanacetum coccineum | reverse complement strand
TGTCCGTTTACGCTAAACGATAATTTTTAACTTACGCGATTTAACTTAACTATTAAATTTAAAAGCGAACGCGTACGAGAGAAAAAAAATGATTAGCAAATTAGATGACGTCGTAAATGACCTGAAAATATGGAATGTTACATCTTCGGTCCATCCGTCGTACGGAGTTACGAGGGAAACCGCTACACCTTAGTCATAGTAGATGACTACTCTAGGTATACTTGGACTAGATTCCTTAAGGATAAAACTGAAGGCTTCGATCAATTCGAAATATTTAGTAAGAAAATTCAAAACCAATTAGGATGTACAATAGTGTCAATAAGAACCGACCACGGTAGGGAATTTGATAATGAGGTGCAATTTAGAGAGTTTTGTAATGCAAATGGAATTACACATAACTTCTCTGCTCCACGCACTCCTCAATCAAATGGCGCGGTTGAAAGGAAAAATAAGACACTTCAAGAAATGAGTAGGACTATTTTGAATGAGCAATCGTTACCACAGAAGTTTTGGTGTAACGCCATAGATACTTCAACATACATTCTCAACCGAATCCTGATTAGAGCCATTCAAGGAAAAACACCTTATAAACTCTTGAGAGGTAGGAAACCTACTCTTGATTATTTTAAATTGTTTGGAAGCAAGTGCTTCATTTTAAACACTAAAGACTACCTTACCAAGTTTGACCCAAAGTCATACGAAGGTGTCTTTTTAGGTTACTCCTAAAATAGTAAAGCCTACATCATCCTTAATAAACATACTAGAGAAGTCAAAGAATCACTCAACGTGACATTTGATAAAACTCTTCCACCCTCTAAGAAATCACCCTTGGTGGATGATGACTTAGATGAAGAAGAAGAAATTAAGGTTACCGAAAATAAAAACCTAGAAAATGACATTGAGGATGAAACTTTAGAAATTGATGAAATAGTTAATATTAAGGAATCTAGGAACCATCCATTAGAAAATGTCATAGGAACCTGAACCAAAGAACCCTTAGATCACAAGCCCAAAATTAAAGTAACTTCTTTTGTTTTATATCAACTATAGAACCTAAGAATGTGAATGAAGCCTTAACAAATGATAGTTGGATAGTCTCTATACAAGAAGAATTAAATCAATTCATTGCTAACGACGTTTAGGAGTTAGTTCCACAACCTAGGAATATGACAATCATAGGAACTAAGTGGGTGTTTAGAAAGAATTTAGACGAGAACGGTATTGTTTCTCAAAATAAGTCTATGTTAGTTGCTCAAGGCTATAATCAACAAGAGGGCATCGATTATGATGAAACTTATGCCCTGGTTGCTAGACTTGAGTCAATTAGGATACTATTAGCCTATGCTTGTACTTTAGATTTTAAGCTATTCCAAATCGATGTAAAAAGTGTATTCCTGAATAGTTTTATCAATGAGGAGGTATACATGGAACTACCTCTAGGATTCATTGACTTTGAAAAACCGGATCATATTTATAAACTTAAGAAAGCTTTATACGGTCTTAAACAAGCACCCAAAGCTTGGTATGTGATAACGCCTAAATTATACATGTTTTCGGCGGCGTTATTTGCATTTATTTGATCATTTCTCGTGAACTTTCGGTACTTAATCAAGAATATTTTCTATTATATGTTCTAGGTATGTGTCGTGGAAGAAAATGAAAGAATACACGAAGATAAGAAGCTTAAACATAGAAGTAAACTCAAGATAAAGATCCCCCAACACATGTTCACTATTTTGGCCATAACTGGAGAATACGAACTCGGATTGAGTTGATTCAAGCGGCCACGGAAAGAGAATTCAAATATCTACAACTTTGGAAAAGGCCACTTGCTAAAAATATGAAAAGTGCGCTGCACTTGCCCAAAAACCGGGCACTTTCTGTCCAATCAGCCTTGTTCACTGTTTTGGTCATAACTCGGTCATACGAACTCCGTTTTAGTTGATTCAAGCGGCCACGCGAAGAGAATTCAGTTGTCTACAACCGCGTGAAAGACCAAGTGCTGAAAATGCCAAATGTACGGCACACTTATAAAAAAGTGCGGCGTACTTTTCCATCAGAACTGAAAAGTCGGGTATTTAATGAAGACACCATTTACACCTCAAGTGCGCCGCACTTATTTGTAAGTGCGCCGCACTTGGCCCCCGAAACAGCCTTTATAAGGCCCATTTACTTCTCATATCTTACACAACTCTCACACACAATTCTCATTCGTTTAGAACACTCCAAGTGGGTGTTTTTGGTGGTAAAGGCCTGAGAACCTTTAATCCAAACCACCTTGATAACACAAATCATCACCACCATTAAAATCAAAGTTTTTGAAGAAGTTGGATAGTCTTGGATGAAGTTCATCATTGTTCTTAGGTTTTGATCCATCAAAGAGGCATAATTGTAGTGTTATTTTGAATCTATAAGCAATTGTGACGGAATTGTTCATAGTTTTTAGATTTTGCTTTGAATATAATAAAGTGTTCTTTGGAAATTCTTGTAAAATCACCATACTTTGGTCTTGGAATTGGTATGAATCTTGTTACTCTTTTGAATATAATCCTTGTTGAATCCATGATGAATGTTATGTGTTTTGTTACTTTGATCATGGAGTAGTCATCTTGTGTTTGTTTGGGCATAATGTGATCTTGGATATGAAGTGTTTGGATATGAGTTTATTGAATTGGTAAAACATATTTTATACAAGAATATAGGCCGAAAGGGTTCTTTTATATATGCGTTTAATCATTCCACTTAATATATTGATTATAATAGCTTATAAAGGCCGAAAGGATTTGTTGTTATTAACCGATATAATCACTAGTTATATTTAAAGGCCGAAAGGATTTATAACTTATGATAACTCTATTTTCTAAACTTATAAGCACTATCCTAAACACTTCATTATCCAAGTGATCATTGCCTAAACAAACATACCTTAATCATTTGATTGAATCATCATTTTATTGCTTTCTTTGCAATAGTCAATTTGTGCACGTTTTGGTTAATTTGATCCCTGACAATCTTATTAACCTTAGCACCTTAATTACAAACTGTGAAAACTTCAATTCTCGTGGAACGACCTGGACTTACCTACAGCTATACTATACACGAACGGGTATACTTCCCGAGTGTTGTGTTTTTAGTAAAAATCGGTATTTCTAGTATTATAAATTTAAAGCTTGTAAAAACACACATCAAGTTTTTGGCGCCGCTGCCGGGGAATTGTTTAAGTTGTTATTAGTTTGTTGCTTATTTATGATGCTATTTTGTTTCAAAAAAAATTCAAACCCGCCGTACCGTTTTCTAGCAAACGGAAATCAAAAATCATTTTTCTTCAGGAAGTACGCCGCACATCTTATTTGTGCGCCGGTTTTCCTGTAAACCTAGAAAGTACGCCGCACTTTAACCAAGTACGCCGCACTTTCTGCAGATTTTTCACAAACATAATTTTGTTTCAAAAGCCAAAACCAAAACCCCCTCAATCTGCTAGTCTTAGGTTCTATAATCATTTGGAATTGTATTTTATCTGATTATATGCCTTGTGTATTTGTAATTATCTAGTTTATCATAATATTCGAAAAAAAAACATAAAATTTCCAGAAAAGCCGGCGCACTTTTCCTAAAGTACGCCGTACCTATCCAAAAAAAATCTTTTATTTATTTATCCATATTTGCTATATATAATTAAAACTAATATATATATATATATATATATATATATATATATATATATATATATATATATATATAAAAAAATAAAAAATTATAAAAAAAATGAAAATAATTTACTTTATTTTGAATATTATCCTATTAGCCTTAACTATATATATAAAAATGTCTTTTTGCAAAATGCTTAACGTATGTATAAATCCCCTATCTTTCGGAAAACAACTAGTAAGTCTAATATACAAATTAAATAAAAATTTAATAAAAAGATCTTGTAAACTTATCCGAAAAGAATTCGTCGAGATCGAATCATTCAAATCATCAACTCAAAATTCTACCATTAATGACTTTATCATTATAAATATACCTGAAGAGGATGTCGAACCAGAACCAAATTTACCGCTCCAAGAAGTAATAATCCTCGATCCCGATGATCAACCTATGTGGGAAAGTGCTTAGACTATAGCACCGACGCCTAATTTTGCGATTATTCAACTCGATGTTGATGACAACTTTGTTATCAATAGTACTCACTTAAATATGATTCGGGAAAATAAGTTCAATGGTCATCTGCGGGCCGATCCGCATGACCACATCCGTGAATTTCTCGCAATCTGCAACATGTTCAGATACGGTGAAACGCAGAGTGAAGCTATTAAGCTTTTGATATTTCCTTTTTCCTTGTGCGATGAAGCTAAAACCTGGTTTAACGAACTTAATGAAGAGTCTATAACATCGTGGGAACAAATGAGAAAAGCTTTTATAAACAAATTCTTTCCACCTTCGTTGTTTAACCGTCTTTTACTTGAAATCAGAAATTTCTCTCAACTCGTATGTGAAAATCTAACCGACGCTTGGTTACGACTAAAGAGCATGCTTCGAAAATGCCATGGGCACGGTCCGACCAAAGGAGCTATTATTCAAATATTCTATCACGGTCTAGACGAACCCACTCAGGCAATCCTGGACGTAACAACTGCAGGAATCTTCCTCTATAAAACTCCAAATCAAGCTTTATTAATCTTCCATTGAGACAAAGTCCTTTTCCAACATGATTGGCCCATTAAATCTAAAAACGAACATCATGAAAATCTGTTTTTCCTTTAGCCGATGGAAGAAATCATGGTGATAATTCTCATTAATGGAAAAGTTAGAAGCCTCTAACAGTAAAAATGGATTCCTCAATCAAAGCTTAAAAGAAGAATTACAAGATATGCGTAACAAATACAATGAGCTTAGAGAGGGAAACGCTTCTAAAAACCACATGAACGATGACACGCCGATGTGTGAACGTCATGAAGTAAATTACATCCAATCTGAAGAATATCAAAACCGAAATTCTCATGATTCGTACTCTCATCAATCCTATCATGATCCTAATGATTCTGAAAAATCGCTCACAGAATTAAACAATGATGTGAAAAATGATCTCGAAGATTTCAAAAGATGTATCTGTAGCATGAGAACCGTTCATGATAAACTTTTTGATCGAGACGATGGTAAAACCACCGGTGTTTTACCTAACAAAAAGTCTAAACCTATCAACCAAGAACCTCAATCTAAAACTGATTTTGAAAAATTAATGACTAAATTCTTGGATGATCAAAGAGTTACAAGTATGTTTTTCAAGAACAACGTTAATGATATGATTTTAAAAATAAAGCAAAATGAAAAGAATTTCCAAATTAAAATTAAAAAGATGGAAAGAAAAATGGATGAGTGGTCGAAATCTCAAAACATATCTTCAGAACAAACCGATAGGACTGAACCACAACCTCCTCCTCAAGCTCACACCGAGCAAGTGAATGTCGTATTCACCGGGAGTGGAAAGTCCGATGATCCTTCGAAGACTCAAAAAGATTCACCACCTCCTATTATCGTTAACAATAAAATAAAAAAAGATAAACCTATTAAGACAACAAAAAAGGCTATCATGTGGTAAAAACAAAAGAATATCCATTCCGTGAATATATTCCAAAAATACCATATCCTCAAGCTTTAAGAGTGGATCATTCCCACTTAAACCGTATCATTAAGGAATCTTAAATCGAGTTAAGTATAGTAATAATAATAATAGTAGTAATAGTAAATAATAATAAACCTATAAAAAACTATATATATATATATATATATATATATATATATATATATATATATATAACAAAAACTTTGCAGTCTTTAAGTATGTCACGCATTCGGCCGGTGTGTCGCGTATCTCGATTTCTGCATCCAAAAAGAAATTTATCGAACTTTGTGGGTGTGTTCGCTGGAAACCCTCACGAGACTATAACTCGTCCACTCGGGACACCGAGGGGTTTAAAGGCTTGTTTCATGCGCTAAATGCAACCGTGGTGCCTACGAAAGTGCGCTTTTGTATTTAATGTTTTTCTTGTAGTTGTGTTTATTATGCAGATTAAATAAAACAGGTGGAGCTTGGATTGGTGGTTGGCATTTTACACTTGGAGACTTATATAATTGGAGTATTATATTACATGTGGTAGAATACACATGACGGCGTTCTGTTTCGCGTCGTATCTTTCAGAATTCAACCGAGAATTTAAGAGCCCTGGAAAGTTTCAATTTTATGCATAATGCTCTACTTAAGTGTGGAGGAGCTCTCGCTCCTTATAAAACTAAAAAAAGAAGAACGTAATGGAATCACTCAAGGAAAGATCCAACGTAGCTATATCTCTTCATGCCCCGGGAAGTACTATTTTCCCTTAATTTTCCCTATTTTCTATATTTATCAGTTCTCACATTGAGGGTAATGTTCAACTTAAGTGTGGAGAGGTAGAAAATAGGAAAAATTAATCATGTCCCTCCATGTTTCCTTGCAGAAATTTTCAAATTTTCCAACTGATATTTTAAACGAAAATCTAATTTTTTTATATTGGTTAAAAAATGCACACGCTTGGTAAGGCAAATCCAACTGGATTGACATTTTAACTAGCACAAAATCAACCCACTTAAATTGTAAGGTTCGCCTCTAGATCTTAAGAAATTCGGGTATCCATCTTTGATACCCAAGATAATTTTTGCCTTTAGCTTGTTCGAGTTAGGGTTGAATGCAGTCATATGTGTCTATTTCGTCATTACAGATGTGTACGTATGGTCTTTGTCGCCTTTTCTGGAGCATTGGTATTGGTATAAAGTTATATAAGTGGGCCAGTAATTTAGTAGCTCCAGAACTTGTGCTTGATCATCATTTACTAGACCGCAGTGTGGTTAATTTATAGACAAAAGTCGTATGATAAGAGATGAAATAAATCCCTATGCAATCATGTATCTGCAGCACTCGCTTTTAGTGTTGAGACCCCCAAAGTATCCCAAGAGCAAGAAAAATGTGCTCGATGAAGAAGAAGTTTTGGGCCAGCTGATTCGCTGATAGCGTACACTTATATAGCAACCCTAATACAGATTCTGACCGAATGCCCTTGACCAAGGCAAAAGGTCAAATTCCACAAAAGGATAAAATACACAAGATAGAATCAATTATAAAAAGATTCCGGAAGAGATATTCCCGGGTCGTATGTCCCAACGAGGCTGCAATTGAAAGTAATCCTGGTTTGATGAGAAATTGAATGATGGAGAATATATGATGGAAACACTGATATAATTACAACTAAAATTAATTAAATAAAACTTAATTTAATCTACGGGAAAACAAGCAAAGGAAATGGGGATCTTAAAAACTACGGGAAACAAAATTAGTTAAAACACTTGTTAATGCTAAAATGAATTTTTTCTCCATGTCACGATAAATGATCTTGTTTTATCGCTTTAATTGCTTGAGGGCAAGCAATAGCTAAGTGTGGAGGGATTTGATAACGCCTAAATTATACATGTTTTTGGCGGCGTTATTTGCATTTATTTGATCATTTCTCGTGAACTTTCGGTACTTAATCAAGTATATTTGCTATTATATGTTCTAGGTATGTGTCGTGGAAGAAAATGAAAGAATACACGAAGATAAGAAGCTTAAACGAAGAAGTAAACTCAAGATAAAGATCCCCCGACACATGTCCACTGTTTTGGCCATAACTGGAGCATACGAACTCGGATTGAGTTGATTCAAGCGGCCACGAAAAGAGAATTAAATTATCTATAACTTTGGAAAAGGACACTTACTGAAAATACCAAAAGTGCCCCGCACTTGCCCAAAAACCGGTGCACTTTCTGTCTAATCAGCCTTGTTCACTGTTTTGATCATAACTCGGTCATACGAACTCCGTTTTAGTTGATTCAAGCGGCCACGCGAAGAGAATTCAGTTGTCTACAACCACGCGAAAGACCAAGTGCTGAAAGTACTAAATGTGCAGCGCACTTCTAAAAAAGTGTGGCGCACTTCTGTTCGAAATTAAGAGAATTTAATGCGATTTAATGAAGACAACATTTACACCTCAAGTGCGCCGCATTTATTTGTAAGTGCGCTGCACTTGGCCCCCGAAACAGCCTATATAAGGCCCATTTGCCTCTCATATCTCACACAACTCTCACATATAATTCCTCATTCATTTAGAACACTCCAAGTGGGTGTTTTTGGTGAACCATTAGAATAGGTGTTTTTGGTGATCTTGGCTTGACAAACCAAGAAACCAAATACTCCTTTAAACCACCATCACCACCATCATCCACCACCACTCTCCACCATCAATTTTTTAGATTTTAGTCCATCCAAGGAAGTAGCATTGAAGTGTAATTCGAATCTATAAGCGATTGTGACAGAATTGTTCATAGTTTCCAGGTTTACTTTGAATATAATATAGTTTTCATTGGGAAAACTTATGAAATCATCAACATTTGCTCTTGAAGTTGGTATAAATCTTGTTTATCTTATGAATATGATCTTTACTAAATTCATGATGAATGTTATGTGTTTTGTTACTTGTTTGATCATGGAGTAGTCATCTTGTGTTTGTTTGGGTAATATGTGATCTTGGATATGGAGCGTTTGGATATGTGTTTATTGAAATGGTTAAACATGATTTTCTAAGTGTAAAGGCCGAAAGGATACTTATAAACTTATGTTTTATCATTCCACTTACTATATTGGTTATAATAACTTATAAAGGCCGAAAGGATTTGTTGTTATTAATCGATATAATCACTTGTTATATTTAAAGGCCGAAAGGATTTGTAACTTGTGATATCTTTATTCTATAAACTTATAAACACTATCCTAAACACTTCATTATCTAAGTGATCATTGCCTAAACAAACATACTTTAATCATTTACTTGAATCATCTCTTCCTTGCTTTCTTTGCATTATTCGATATATGCTCGTCTTGGTTAATTTGATACGTGACAATCATCTTAGCCTTAGCACCATAATTACAAACTATGAAAACTTCAATTCCCGTGGAACGACCTGAACTTACCTTAAGCTATACTATACATGAACGGGTATACTTCCCGAGTGTTGTGTTTTTAGTAAAAATTGGTATTTCTAGTATTATAAATTTAAAGCTTGGAAAACACACATCAACCTTTAACTGGGAGTCGAAAGCTACTAAAAGAAGCTCAATATAACTAAGCCGAAGACATTCAGGTCTGACATCTCCAAAAGACTCCATACACTACATACATCAATCCTCAAGGAATTATCTATGTCGATAAGTACAAAAAAATAGGTTAATGCACTCGGATGAACTCTACAAGTTTAGTGACGGGACGCTCACATCTGTTCGATCTGTTCTTCATGATATTGCTTTCGACTTAAGGATGGATTACTTGCCAAAGAGAAGATGGAGTACTTTAGACAAACAAAGGTCTCGCATCATGATCAAGGCCATCGACAAGTTGCAGCTAGAGAGAAGGTTGATGAGGAACTTAGAGAAGTTTGTTGGTGGGAGAGAGTATAGAGAAGACTTCAGACTGCTTGAATGGACAATATGGTTGTGTCATATTTTGTCCTACTCCATCTCAGGTCATTCTCTAAAAATTAAAAATCATGTGAATATGTAAATAAGTAGTGTTAGACTAGCAATAGGCATATATAGTGTTTGAGTACGAGTTTTCAAGAATTTCTTAGTAAGTTTAAAAAATTTCAAATTAACATACTCAAACACCATATAATTCCCTCATAATTTGATGGGGAGCATTAAAATATTCCAAATAATAGGCTTGATATATACTTAGAACATCGTTTTCTTCCAAATTATTTTCATACATATTTGAATCAATTGATATCCAAAATATCAAAGATTTTGGACATTTTGATAAGGAGAGAAAATATGATTAAAATATATATAACTTGTATAATGTGATCTTAAAGACTTATGTGTGAACTCCTGTCCTCGTAATTGCTAAACTTTTTCGGTTTTAATCAATGCACATAGCATGAATTTCAAAAAGTAAAAACCATTGAGGACGAAATGTTTTGATTTATATCAAAGTACCTTGATCGATGTTTTCAAATGGTTTTAAGGCTGTGAACAATACCAAAAGATCGACCATGTATTTAATTACTTAGAGTTATAAGGTGGTTAGGTATAGGTGTTCGTTCCCATGATCCAGCCAGAACCAGAGGGATCTACCCAGGGATATTCCATTAGTTAGAATAGAAGTCCTTAGGTATGACAAAAAGGAGAAAAATTAAGAAAAAGAAAAAATGCTGACTAAGACAGAGCTAACACTAGAACAAACCCAACAAGGTGTTAGTTATGAAGTCTCGGTAAGCATTGAAGGGGTTAAAGAATGAAAAAGAAAAGTTAAGATAAAGGGTGATAAGAAAGAATCCCTCCTTACACTTAGGCAGAAACCGGGTCAATACATATGCTATCAAAAACACTAAGTTATTGTCTGGTATTGAAGATAGTCATCATAGACCCAGTGATGCAATGTACAAACCTCCCTAGCCACTCAAGGTATCTCAAAAGACTCTTATTTCATTTCTTATGGAGATTACACGCATTTCTATCGACTTTCTCACTCTGAGTTAGTTGGTATTGAAAAGGTGGCAGTCTGCTCCAGCCTTCGATTACTAAAACCAAATGTGCACTATTAAGTCTAGAGCCAAAAGAGATCATCCATAAATCTCACTAGGATACTATTCAATTATATTTGTTGCTCACACATTATGAAAACAAGTAATAACTTAAGAGTCCTACGCATTATCCTTGTTATATTGCCAGAACATCAGATTGATACTAAAGTATTCACCATGACGATGGAAATCCTTCCAGAGCCAACATCAAACAAGCTCTATGGTAGGTGACTTGTGAGATCCTATATGGATCAAACTTGGGACACTGGATATCGATTCGGTCCAAACTATAAATTAACGATTGATGAATTTTGAAATGCTAAAACTCTTAATGTGTCGTAAAATCACTTTAGCAAGTGACATGTCGATTGATTTTCAAATCAATTTTTTATTTCAATCGGTGGGACTATGTCTCACTGGTTTACTCATACCGTGTTGTCTGCTTTGAGACACTCCGGTAACGAGAACGGTTAGTGCAACTATGAAACCCTGTCAAGGAGATTCTTTGGAATTCTACCTGATCACAGGCAGTATTTATACTGATCAACGGGGAATCGTGGTTATTGCAACCATATTCAACAAAGTGACAAAGATACTTTCATCTATATATGTTGT
>BQNB010084409.1:0-28759 GCA_026074375.1 Tanacetum coccineum | reverse complement strand
CCTAAACCACACCTTGATTACATCATTGAAGGGTGGTAACATTATTTGGCTATTAAAACATTCACAAAAAGGACAATCATGTTGTTCAACCCACCCCCACCACACTCCAAAGGCATAAAAGTGAAAAGCAGAAACTCGATAAACTTTCTGTACTAAATCCTGTTGAGTCCTTATGTTCACTACATAATCTGTTAGCTATGTCTATAACTTGTGATTCAGTTAGAGTTACGCCAAGTAAGAAAACTTTTCCATCATAGTAAAAAGCTGCTCCATCACACTTGAATAAATCCATTATACTTGAAGATTGAGTTATGATACTTAAAGGGTCATCTCACAGGAGCATGTCACATAAAGTGGTCTGCATACGGAGTATCCTTTTTTCCACCTTTTGTTCAGCTAACTGAAGCTCCATATAAAGCTGCAACCCCATCGACTTTATTAGAAATTCACACGCGTAACGAAGTGGGAATGAGATATAACGTGGTTTAGTATGATGGTGAGCTACTAAACCCCACAGCTTCATGGAATCAATGTTGTTTAATAGAATTTCCATTACTAAAGGTGCAATAGAACTCATGTAAACTGCGTGGCAACCATGAGGTGCTCGAATAATAGAGTTGACCAAACAAAGAGGCTACTTTAACTCTTGACAAACAAGCTCAAGTCTTGGAAGGCTTGCTCGGCTATATGTTGTGCACAACTCAGGTATATATAAAGATCCCAGAAGTTGCGATTCCCGAGAAGCCTCTTTTAGATATCGTGTCTGCTTTGAGAATTGAAATCAACCAAGACTTGGCAGCTATTCGAGATATTGCTTCATGAAAAGACCTCTATAAGTTCCTATCTGTAAGCTACTTTTAGCTGCTATTGTTTATAGTCGATTCTTATGTGTTGATTGGAATGTGAGATGGCCCACACGACCACAGTTCTTGCAGCAGCCGCGAGCCTCATCAGCATTGGAGCTGGTAATTCCGGCAAGGGCAAGTAAGCCTTGGAAACTTGCGTGCGTTTTCACCCACAGGTTCAGCAGCAGTAGAAGACTGAGGCTGGGCGGATTTTTTGTTATCTTCCTTGTTAGGAGCATAAGGATCATATCCAATTGCATTCTGCCATATAGTGTGGGTCTGTAAGGCAGTACTACTATGCACCCTGTTGTTGGCTGGCATACGAACTCTACCTGCTGTGTCCGGCATCTTGAAAACTCAAAATAAGATTTGTGAATTAAAGTAAGGCAGCCAAATGTGGGGATGCAGTAAGAACTAGCAAATTAACCCCCACATGTCCCGTAATCAATTGGAAAAAATATATATTGTTAATTTTCCTGCATGTAATATTTTATATTCCACATGTTGGGTTTGTCATCTTCTTTTTGAATCGCTTGAACCATGGCTACAGCAAATCCAGAATGTACTACTTTGTTATATTAGTACTACAGCCACACTCATAAAATGACATGGCGTTGTTAAAAATTTAAAAAGTATAAAAATCATTAAATAACATTAATATTTTCTATATATTATCAAATTTAAAAAGCCAATATTAAAAAAAAACATAATTAAAAGTTATACACGCAACATAACTAAAGACTAAAAATTGGGTCAAAGATAACGTTTACTGATAGGTGTAAAATACACATATCCATTTATACCTAAAATAACCCAAATAAACCCAAAACAGACCAAAAATGGCAAATCCTCTCTCCTATTAGTAACCTAAATAATTTCCAATTTCTATTTCTATATATAATCATATTTAAAAAAAATCACAGATTTCAGGGAGTGGAGCCCCCCATCAGACGGTTTGGCAACTAGTATATAATATATATATAATATATAATATAATATAATATATATATATATAAAGACAAGATAATAGCGAGAACGAGACATGCACTTTTAGGTGTTATTATTCTAAAGTATTACAACTTTGAAAGGAACTAGAGAAACTAACCACATGACAACCTATTTTAAAATCAACAAATAAATGATGAAATAAAAGAATCGAGACTATGTTTAAGACTAAGATCGACCGACTTTTTAATTACCGAGAATGGGATCCCTTTATTGATTGTACACACAAAATATTATAGGAATGGAATTTCTTTCTTAAAGGTAGAACGAAATGGTCACTTAATATCGAGGCGAGTATATGTCCTAAATTATATACTATTAAAAGATAAAAAGAAAAATCAAGATGAGATGAATACGAAATGCTCTTGGAAGTGAATCAAAATGATTCCATAGAGCTAAACTAAGTGGAGAAGAGAGTTGAGACTAGAAAGAATAAGGTGTTAACAAACGATGTTGAGCATTAGAAATGATTCTATGATATCAATTCACTAACATTCTGATTGCCATAGTGATCCTATCGAGACAAAGGTTGATGATTGGGAATTTAAAAGTTTGTTTGGTGTTTTGTTGGTTGCCAGTGTTGTGGAACAAAGGTGGGTATGTGAAATGAGGTGGTAGTTCTTTCATGGTGGAAGAATAATGAGAGACGCAACAATTTGTTGACTCAGTAACACTTGAAGATTGAATATCTTCTTTATGTTTTTCACTATCTAGAAAGTGGAAAGTTTTGCGAAGGAGTGACATTTGCATTTCACAAATTACTTAAATATTTCGAATAAAATAATTAAGTTGTCAAGAGATATAAGAGGAATTTTAATAGTAACAAGACTATTAGAAGTGAGAAGAAACGTTTAGAAGTGAGAAGAAGCGTTAGAGGCGAGAAGACCTATTAGAAGTGAAAAGAAACGTTTAGGAGTGAGAAGACCATTAAAAGTGAGAAGAACCGTTTAGAAGTGAAAGGACTATTAGAATTGAGAAAAGACGTTTACGAGATGTGAGGACCAATATATGTATGTGTAACCTTTGCCCCTTTTATGTTATGAATATTTCATTTTTAGTCTTTTGACTATTTGACGTTAGTCAGTTTATTCAGATTTTGTACCGTGTTGACGATGGTGATTTTGTTGAGAATTGTGGTAAATTATGGTTTATTGTGAATAATAGTCCTTTTTAGAGGTTATTATTATGTTAGTTAAGTTCCGGGTGGTTGACCCGTGAAATTTGAGAAATACCAAAAAACGAGTCCCGACACGTCCGTTAATGTCTAAAATGAGTTTTGGGGAATAAACGTGGAAATATGTCAAGTAAATACTCTAAGTTATTGGAAAAGTATTTTTAAAGTGAATAAAAATGCTAAGTAGCTTTGGAGAATAATTTACGGTTGAGTTTTACGAGCTTTTAAGTGATCCCGACACAAAAACGACACCCGAGCCCCCCCTTGGATACCATGTCTGGTTCTAGACTCATAGGGGATATCAAGGCATGATTTTAGCAACTGTGTCCATGGTTGGTACACTTAAAATATCCTTATTCTCATTTTGAAAACACATAGTTCATTTTCACAAAAAACTCTTCTCTCTTCTCTCCCTTTGTTGGTTCGTCCGAGCTCCACAACACACAAACATATTAGTTTTTCAACTTTGATCAAGAAACATGAAGGTTGGTGATATATTGAGTTGATTCTAGTGTACGGGTATTCTTTTAAACAACGTTTGGGTTGTCCGGTTCGTGTTGAAATCTACATTTTTGAAGATTTTCTTGTAAGTTTCCAAATTTAAATTTCGTTTGTCCTTTTGAGTTTATATTGCTGCATAGATGTTAGTTGTACAAGTTGATAGTCGTAAAAATTGATTTTTGGAAACGAAATGAATAAAAGGGTGCGTTTGGAGTTCGAATAAAATGAAACAAGGATAAGGTTTTGTTAGTTTTGATATTGTGGTCGTGATGGTTGAATAACATATGTTGCTAAATAGCTTATTTTCAATAATAGCTTTGACGTGTCGTTGTGTGGTGTTTATTTATGATAGTTCAAGTTTTAAATTTATATTTTGCCGACTTAACAAAAAATAACACTTTAACGGGCAGTGTACCCGGTCGGTGGTAGATTTGTGTTAATTCTAATCTATGTTAAATAACTCAATTTATTTATATTTCGGTTTATCTAATCTATGTAAATTCTAATCTAAGTCAAACCTATGCTAATCCTATGTTAGTTCTAATCCTAATTCTAACAGGTAAAAGGAGGGTTTTTAGCTTGAGAGTCTGGCACGGGTTTGGTTGGTGACTACAATCAATTCAAGACACTTTAATCCACGCATGCAAATTAACAAAAGATAAAAGAGCGGTCAAGCCTTATGATAGAAACTTGTATTAGCCATCATTAATCCGATTAGAAGATGGTTTGCTTATTCAGTGCAATGATTTCTTATATCAAAGAGGCATATCATTCTTAGACTTAGGCGGGACTTCATCCTAAGACCTAGACACATTAATTCTGTAACAATTAAAGCATCCGCATAAAGCATCCTTATTACCTAATTATAATCTATCTTAGGGATTAAAGCAATGGTAATCTTATTAAACCCTAGCTCATAGAGACTTTACCCACTTACTACTTAATGACAATTTATACTCTAGTAGTCCACTTGTCCAACTATCCAGTGGAATCAGAACATTATTTGTTGAATTATCTAGATTCACCTACTAGT
Organism: Tanacetum coccineum; assembly: GCA_026074375.1. Lineage (NCBI taxonomy): Eukaryota > Viridiplantae > Streptophyta > Magnoliopsida > Asterales > Asteraceae > Tanacetum > Tanacetum coccineum. The sequence goes on along the minus strand of BQNB010084409.1, from coordinate 24,201 downwards.
CAACATGTTCAATAAACCAAAGGCAATTTTCGTTAACTAGTTAAGCCAGAAGCGTATCCTTAGCACGATTTTAGAAGGACAATACTTACGATCCTATGATTCTAGATGTATAAATCACTATATAGAGAGCTATCCCGACATCTAGATTACTTGGTCCGTATCACTCAGTCCAGTTGAATGATAGGTCGCATACAAAAGCACGTAAACCAGTATGAATTGATAAACAGAAACAAACATGCAATGATAAATTAAGCAATCGAGATATAAACAAAACCAAACATTTTGATCTTCATAAAAATCGCTAATACCCAAAGGTATTAGCCTTCTAACATCATAATTAATACAAGAGTAATTGTTTTAGCCAAGGTAAACTAACCGAGTTAACGAATGATATAAAAAACTAAACGATTACAAATGTATAAGAAATTACACATTGTCTTCTATGGATTGGAATGCGTTGCAAGACCTCTTCTTCTCTTTTTCTCCTCTGAAAATCAACTTTTGTGGTTTAGGTATCGAGAATATGATTTAGCACACTTAAAACTTTTTCATGAGTTTTGTATTTATAGGGTCTGGAAGTCAGTTCGATACAACGTATCCAAGGGTTTGGATACGGCGTATTGGAGTTTCTTAGAGTAGGGAGCATGTTTGATATCTTCTAGAATATTCACATACTATATTTCCAATACGTCGTACTGGTCTTCTGGATATGGCGTATTGATCATGTTTCCTTTGTGGTCTTTTGGTGAGTGCAGGCACGGATACGCCGTATCTTCCTTGATGGATACGAGGCATTGATCTTCAGAATAATAATCTTCAAAATATCTTCATTTAAGCTCCAAAATGCGTGCCTTTTGCTAATATTCACCAAGTACTCCATAATTACTGCAATTCTCAAATATAAACGATTAAGTAACAATTCTTTACAATAATTATATAAAATGGGTTAATTACATAGGATAAATGATGCTATAAAATAGACGTTATTTGATGTCATCACACCCCGTTTTTTCATGTCATTTTACGACATCATTTATTTCACTATTTATTTTTAGTTTTGTACGCGTTTGCTTTTAATTTTAATCGTTAAGTTAAATCGCGTAAGCTAAAAATTATCATTCAACGTAAACGGGCATCAAACAATTAAACGTTTACGTCAAGAAAGTGCTAGATAATTATTTGGAGGATAATTATTAACTTTGCACATTTTATTTTTATTGGGTACGTAAAGTGTTTACGTTTCGTGATAAAATATGTTTAGGCATTCACGGAACCACCAAAATGTTTCTACGCTTCAACAAATACCCATTATTATACCCAATGGTCAAAGTTTTATAAAAATTCCCCTATGTTATTCATCATAGCCGAATTTTACATACAAGGACCCAACTAGGACATACACTTTATAAGTTATAAGTCTTCACTTAATAAATACAACTTATGCCTTCAAGTAATGAAAGTATTTATCCATTAAATATCTAAGATATTTCCTTGTCCCCCGCTATTTCGGATGAAACTTAGTCCTAAGGGGACATGAAGCACACAATTAACCAACTAGAACTTGTACAACTTCAAACTCATTAAGCTTAGTACATGACTAGTAGAATTAACCAAGAAAATGTTCCTTATTTCCCTCCCCATGTTTCCCTTGGTCTTGGTCTTCAACAAGTGGTCTTGACTAGCCTTATGTAGTATATATACATGTATAACTAGAAGAGAGATCACACAACTCATTTCACCTGCAAAAACTTCACTCATTCTCCTTGTTTCTCTTCTCTAGCTCATAGCCAAAAACAAACACCCTTAGATAATCCATAAAATTTTATTTACCATATATTCAAGTATTCTAACATCATATCTAAGGTATTCTAAGGTATATTGAAGGCTTGGTTTAGTGTTTAAAATGGTTAAACAAGAAAGGTGCAAGATTAGGGTTTCATTGGAATTTAGGGTTTCTTAGTATTGGAAGCTTGGGTTTTATATCTAAACTAGCATTTAGATCTTGTTTCTCTTCATCATACTTCATCCTAAGGTTATCTAAAAACCCTACACTCTTTACATTTGAGATTTTATGTGTATATGATGTTTATATAGTAAATCACCATCTAGGATATATATTAACATGTAAAATGGATTTTTACTTTCGATCATTATTTAATATACATTATCATATGTTATGTTGATATTAAGAACATATTGTAATGGAAGTATAAGATTATATAGGTATGGTTTAGCTTATTAAAAGTATATATAAACTAGTTGCTTGAAAAGTTTACTTATTAAGTTTATAAGTAAAAGTGATGTAAGGACTTGTTATCATGGACATTACTTGGACAAATGATGGATTAAAGAACCTAACATATATGAGATATGTGATATAATGTGTTGTAGAGGACTTGTAGCAATTTGACTAAGCTAAAAACTTATAAAAAACAAGTTTTATACACCTTTTAACCAAAAGATCCAAACTTTCTATTTTTAACACGAAAATAAGATATTTGTTTTATATTTTTATAAGATACTACATGTCATGACGATCGTAGGCATATAGAGAACTCGAAAATTCGAGCTATAACGAAGAATATACGCCATTTACAAGTTTTACGATAATAAAAGCTTTTATTTTAACAATTTTATAAAAACTTATTATTTTACACTTCTGATAAAAATATATAATTATTTTTCATAGAAAGCACATATTTTTAAGATTCCAAAACATTAAGAATCATAATTATTCGATCAATAACGAATGAGTTATGGATTTTTCATGTTTACGATAATAAATACTTTTATAAAAACAAATTACTGTTCACATCAGAAACTTTTTGTAAAATATGTTAGTTAGATATAACTTTTAATTACGAAGACGTGCTCGAAAGAATCGCTAAAATCGGAGTTAAAACGAATAAGATATGACTTTTACGAGATTACGATAATGAAATTTATAAAAATAAATTTATAAAAGTGCATAAACAGTAAAAAGTACTATTCATCAAAGGACTTAAAATACTAAAATATAATATTTTGATAAATCTTCTTAATACGAATGCGTGGACTTAAAGAACGTACGAAATGGGCATAAAACGAGAAAGTTACGTCATTTTTACTAAAGTGATATTTATAAACATTTTTACATTATAAATATTATTTCACTAATACAATTAGATGGTAATGTAGCAATATAGAATTATATATAGTCTTAGTTATTCAAAGTACTTAGTACGCATACGACCTATAATTAATTAGGTTGCATTCGGACGTTTTCGTGAAGCATTTTCAGTTTGTGATTTACATTGTTATTCATTCACTTGAGGTGAGTTCATATCCCCGCGTTTTACATTTATAATGATTTACAACTTTTGAGGTGAGAATCATGCATGATTTTACAATTGGACACAAGTGGACATTTTTACATTATGATTACGTGTTTGCCTAAGTAGCGATAACCCTCTGAGCGCACAATCATGAACTGTCAATTACTATGTGAGCGCGAATGTTATGAATATATCTATTTAGGATTGACATCCCTGTTCGGGTGATTAGCTATCACTGGACAAACACACGTATACCATGTCAAATTTAGGATGTTGCGGGTTAGAACATTATCACGGGTAATGTTGGCAATTTATATTGCAATTCATTTATGTCGAGCTTCAGTGTCATGAGCTTAGGAAAACGTAATTACATTTTTGTGATGTCTGCATCTGTTGCATTATCATACACTTGGGAAATCTTGCGGTCCTACATTATACAGTTTACAAACCTATGAATTCACCAACATTATTGTTGACGTTTTAAAGCATGTTTTCTCAGAAGATCAATGAGGTACAAGACCAGGGATACATTGGTGGTCATTATTTTAGAAGTCATATGCATTAAAGATTTGGTTGCATTATATTTTAGGGATATATTTATTATGGACTAAAATCTTTGTATTTTGAACAATGAACAAGTGAAACTTCGGGCTTATGTAACAAACAATCTGCTAAATCCAATGTATCAGTTTTAAATGACTCTTTTAACGACTCTCAGACCCATATTCTACTGCAACCCAATTTGGGGATGTTACAGGTTTAATATTAGAAATCATCGAGACCCTATACACCATGATAGGCTTGAGTGTTTCAGGGGTTATAGTAGGGGTGTGAGTAGGAAATCTAGTGATCTTTTCTATTTTAGTGGAATGAACTCTTTGTGCCTCTATTTCGACCTTCAGAGTTGCTATTAAACTATCCGCAAGACACATAAACGTGTCTTTTGTTTTTCTCATATCTTTCTCCAATTGCCAACTTGATCTTCCTGATGATCAATTAAATTCAGTATTTGTGCCTCTAATTCCTCCTGATAAGGCCTTTTGGGAAACGTAAATCCTACCTCATACTCCAATAGCACTTTATTCGTCATTAAAGATTCTACTTGACACTCCATACTTTCTAACTCTTGTTTTAAACTGGCATCTATGTAGTCAGGACATTCTTTTTCGAAAAAGATTGGGTCTTTCCACTCTTTTTCTTCATGTTGGGCTAAATCCTTGATGGTTTCCCATGCTTCTTCCAGCCTTAATTTTCTAAGTCTCCTGCCTGCTGCATAGTCAATGGCTATATGGGTAGTGTAGTCGACATGATCATAAAAGATTTGAACTTGAAGCCATAGATCAAGATCATGATGAGGGACTTTTTGGAGTAAGTCCTTAAAACGAGTCCACGCGTCATAGAGAGATTCGTCTTGATGTTGTTGGAACATCAAGATATCCTTTCGAAGTTTAGCCGTTCTTCCCGGTGTGAAAAATTGTCCGAGGAAACAAGTGGTGATATCATCCTAAGTCGAGATGGATCTCGTGGGTAGTCGATCAAGCCAATTGAAAGCTTGGTCATGAAGAGAAAATCAGAATAGACGCAAACGAGTGGTATTTCTTGTAGCACTATTAAGGTCAATAGAATCTACAATCTTAAAAAAGTCATTAAGATGTTGGATCGGGTCTTCGGACATAAGTCCGTGGAATGCACATCCGTTTTGCACTAACCGGATGGTGTCGGATCGCAGGGGGGGCACCTTGGCTCCTTTGGGAAGCTCAATGGCATTGCGGTAGTCCTCGTGATAGGTCGAGAGTAATCTCCTACGGTATGGGGTCGGTTTGAATTTTCGTCTCCCATGATGGTCAACGAAAGAGTAGGTTTGGTTATGAACAAAAGGAACAAAGAAGAGATAGACTAAAAGAAAGCTACTTGACAAGAAATTAAATCTCACTTGATAGGAACCTTGTGAGTAGACCTAAGCTAGATTGAATTTAAAACCTACGCTATTCCTCGGTAGCGGCGCCAAAAACTTGATGTGAGGGTCGTAGAGACTTCTACAAGAAGTTTTACAACTCCATATGCAGTGTACCTAATCTTTGTTGCGTAGTATAGGCAATACTTGGGGGTTGTTATCGTTCTCTAGGGGAATAGCACTGTATAGGCCATATCGAATGTTCACTAAGGTCTAAGGGTTGAAGGAAGATTATTTTTGTATTTTTATATTTTAAGAAAGCAAGTAAAATCTTGGTTTTGAAGGGATTTTAATTTAGCTAATGACCACTCTAAGTGCAATAAAGTAAACTAGAAAACAATTATACAACGAATCGTATTCACTTGGGATGCACTACTCCTTGCTAGCTATCCAATTCTACATATTACTTTGTCACACTTGAGATGTAATGTGTAAGTATTTCTTACCTTATGAACGAACTACACGAAACTGGCGTCTATGTAATATTCTGTTAGGGCAACGCACAAGTAAGGTAGTATGAAGACTATTACAAGGCCCCTAAGAGTACAATACACACATTAAAACACTTAAAAGGTGATCAACCATATTAGGGCAAGGTATTATGAAGACTATTGCGATGGTATTCTTTGTACACAATCATGTTTCCCTAGACGTCTATGCCAATATATCTAGATTCACTACTAGTCACATGATTAATAAGCAAGGCAATTTTCGTTAAACTAGTTAAACCAGATGCGTATCCTTAGCACGATTTTTAGAAGGTCAATACTGTGTTCCTATGATTTCTAGATGCCCCTATTTATAAATCACTATCTAGAGTGCTATCACGGGTATCTAGTTACTTTGTCCGTATCACTAGTTCCAGTTGAATGATAGGTGTATACAAAAAACGTAACATGTTATGAATTGTTAAACATAAACAAGCATGCTCAACGATAAATTAAGCAATCGAGATATATAATAAGAAACCAAACATTCAGATCTTCGAATAATGCTAATACCCGAAGGTTATTAGCGCTAAACATCATAATTAATACAAGAGTAATTGTTTTAGCCACGGTAAACTAATCGAGTTAACGAATGATACCAAAAACCGAACGATTAAAAAAGTATATGAAATTACACGTTGTCTTCTATGGATTGGAATGCGTTGCAAGACCTCTTCTGCTCTTTTTCTCCTCTGAATAAATGACTTTGTGGTTTGTGTATCGTGAATATAATTTAGCACACCTAAACTCATTTTAAAGTTTGATATTTATAGAGTCTAGAAGTGGTTCTGTTAACGGTGATCAAGGGATTGGATACGGAGTATTGGAGTTTCTTGGAGTAGGGACCATGTTTGATATCTTATAGAATCTTCACATACTATATCTTCAATACGGGCGTATTGGACTTTCTCTGGTTACAGGCGTATTTGATCTTATTTCCTTTGTGGTCTTTGGTGAGTGCCGGCTTGATACACCGTATCTTCCTTGATGGATACGGCGTATTGGTCTCCAGAATAGTAATCTTTAAAATATCTTCTCACCAAGTACTCCATAATTACTGTAATTCTCAAATATAAACGATTAAGTAACAATTCTTTGCAATAATTATATAAAATGGGTTAAATACATGGGATAAATGATGCTATAAAATAGATGTTATTTGATGTCATCAAATATCCCCCCACTTGAATCCTACTTGTCCTCAAGTAGCCTTTAGAAGTCTATAAAATGTATCTCTAAGGATATTTTCTGTTATAAGCATTTATTTGATTATTACAAGTACACAACCAAACACCTCACGAAATAGGAAGATGAAAACACTCAAATCACTCAACTAATCTATGTGGTAACATGTAACTAATTCACTCAATTGCTCAGTCATGACGAGTATTCTATCATAAGCTTGGAAAGGATACACATCTCCACCGCTAAAGCTAAGGAGTAACAAGTTTATAAAGGTAAATATGGGTTTGTGTGGGAAGGCTTAGGGTTGAGTAATCTAACTAATCTTTATCGATACCAATATTCCAGGAGGGTGACAAAGACCACACATACACATATGTAACGACGGGATAGACACACGTGACTGCTCATTCCCACCTCGAATAAGCTAAAGAGTAGGAATAGTAGAGTAATATAAGGTATTTATTAGTATGGATCTTTTAACTTTCCCAATAGTTATATAACCAACAAGCAGCTGAGACTTGCATACATGGGCCGTAACGAAAGAATAGACATCGCACGCTCGATCAACATCCGCATTGGTAAAACCAATGGTTAATGACTAGGAACGGGAATTAAATTGTTGTTAAATAAAAATTACAAAACAAATAGATTAAGTCTAAAACACAAGTTGCTAGACACTTTCTCCCGACCGTTACCATGATAAAGACATAACTATTTACAAACGTCTTGATCATAGATCAAAAGCAACAATCTAAGTTGGCGTTCCGTAACGGTCAACTTTCCAAACATCCCAAACTTTACATACTTTACAAGGCAAGTGGCGATATCTTCCACTTTATACAACACTCTACATCGTCGATTTGTATCAACAAATAATCGATCCTTCGTGTAATTTCTTCGGTAGTTGCGAAACGATTATCTCCAAATTTTTCCTTCTCTTTTTTGTTGCGATTTTTTTTGATTTTTTCTGCTAATACTATACTACGAAACTCGATGTAGTTTCACCATCTTCACGATCATAATAATTCCGGATAATTCCTTCGATAATTCCTTCATTCTTCGGACGTACCAATAATTGCGATGGTAGTAAAAATACATGAGTTTTCTGACTAATATTATACATTCCCATGTTGCGATGTGCAAATTTCTCCAAACCGTACCAAAATTGACATAAGACTCTAGGAAATACAAACTTTAAACTTTAAGCAACTAGCAACTGTTAAAATATACTTAAATCTAACAGGGTACGGCTAAGGTGTAACGAAAAAAATAATTGGTTGCAGTTCCTAAAGGTTTGGCTCTACGGGTTGTTCTAGGGGTATCTTACTCTTAAAATGAGAGTAAACAAAGGGTTTATATGGGGGTTAACTAATCAATGTAGTTAGTTGATAAGCAACATGTAAAGGCGATTTGGGTGTAATCATAAAATTTACCAGTTAAAACAAGTTACTCCATCTAAATCCATAGTACTCATTATTACGGTCTCGAATAGATATGCCAAGCCAAGTTCTAAAGTCTACTACATCACCGGCACACTTATATTTTGTGGATTTGGGTAAACATTTGGAAATGAGGTTAAATCCTCACAATATCTAACGAGGATTATTGTGTGCGGGTTATGTATCAAGTAATTTCACAAAAGTATGCTTAGAAAATTTTTAAATTTGAGTATAATTTAAGCATTTTAGTGTGAAAAAATAGGACAAGTAAACATTCTAATTCAATCTCCCCACTTGAATTATACAATGTCCTCGTTGTATAGATAAAACATTAAATACAGGAATTAAAAAGAATTAGAATGAGAAACTCCCCTGATTTTTGCTCGGTAGATTCTCCATGTTGAGTTTATTGAGCAATAATTCGCGTGTTGAACAGCCGCCTTGAAGTTTCAAGACTTCAACACTTCAAGATCTCCTGATTTGTAAATTCTCCACCAATATTCGTCGATATTTCTTTCACAAGGTCCTGTATAAAACATAGGAAAACATGTGCATTCGTATCTTGGTACCTAGGGTTAATTTAAACTAAACTAAACAAATTAAATATGGGTCAATCTGTTGAATACGCCATGTCATGTGCATGAATACGTCGTATTGACATAACTGACAATAATGTTTTTAAAGTGCATAAAAAGTAAAGACTGATAACGTCCAGATAATCAATACGCCGTATGATATGGAACGGATACGCCGTATTGATGTCTGGGAAGACAGACTCGATAAAATTAAATAACATTCTGGGTTGTCTCCCGGGAAGCACTTTTGTTTACAGCGAAGTCTTTAAGTTATACTTTTCTTCAGCTTGTCTTCACCATTCCATCTCATGCACGCTAATGTGCCCGCGTATAAGCCATTCTTCCATCTTCGCATCTCGAATGTAATCGGGTCCTAAATTCAATACTCCTTTGTAGAGCCCCTTAAGCTTTTGGTATGGATGCGAGATTCTATTCTTCTTATCTTCATCACTTACCTTCAGTAATGGTGGAATCTTGTTGCATTGCTCATTAGTATGGTGTTTAAACCTCGGATGTGATCGCACCATTTGGTAAGTTACTTCATCATTACCATTGTAAATGGTAACCATCCCTTCGAACCGTCTTGTTTTAATTCTAACTTCTCTTAAAAATGGTTCGCCAAAAATAACATCGCCCATTCTTTCATCACGATAAGCAACCATATTTTCTAAAACTGCAAAATCCGTCACAACAGAAAATGTTCCAACAAAAATAAGCACATTCATTAAAGCTCCTACAACATTATTCCCTTTGTACACCATTTTATCTTTCATTATAGAATTATGAAACTTTTTGGACATCACATTGACATACAATAATGGGAAAAAGTTAGCGTATGTAAATTCAAATTCTATCATGCAAGAAAACTTTAAGTTGTGAGCATAATCTATATGGATCTTCTTATCATAGTCGCAATAACTAGGGTAATCATCAATTCCAATATCAAGTTCATCATCCCTAGTTCTAAATTCCTCAATTACCTTACCTTCCTCAATGGTGGGCATAAAATCATCACCTTGATTTCTCCTAAACTCAAATGGTTCATTTAATTCATTTAGTTATATGTAATCCTAAAAGAAAGGGTCTATTGATTTATTTAATACCAAAGTCTCTCCCATTATCCTAGATTCTAAATCAAGTTACATTCTTTCTCTCAAACTTAGCATGTAGACCCTCTTAATTAAACTACTAGCATGTTTAACACTTGTGAAAACAATCCTTTCTTCCCCGACCCTTAAAGTAATCTTTCTTTTGTAAGCATCAATCTTAGCACGGGAGGTAGACAAAAATGGTCTTCCGAGGATCAAGGCCACTTTGATATCCTCAGGCATATCTAGAATTATAATGGGTCTACTAGGAAAACAAATTTACCAATTCCTACTAGTACGCTTTCAGCTATTCTTTTTGGATATTTCACAGTCATGTCTGCTAATTCAACTATCAACTTGGTGTGAGCTAATTTGCCTAATCCTAAGTTAATGTAGGTCGAGAGAGGCATAATACTAACGCTAGCTCCTAAGTTAACAAGGGCATTATCAAAGCATACATTATTAATAAAGCAAGGTAAAGTGAAACTCCCTGGGTCTTTCTCCTTTCGGGGGATGGATTGTGAAGCTTCAGAGTAAGCTTCCGAGAATTGTGGTCCGTATGATCCTTCATTTTATTCAAAGTAGTAACCATTCAACAACTTCAATAGTAGTTGAAATCGACTTGACTTGATCTCTCAGGTTTGCTTTAGTAGAGCTAGGTAGGCTTCCAAATCCTCTTTCCTATAGTACCTTGCTTATTTGCCCGATTTGGATTTCCAGAGTTTTAATAGATGCTCCTTGGTTACGACTAGCAGCATTTGTCGAAGCTCAGATTTCTTTAATCAATTTAGTTTTCTTTGTGTTTCTTTGCTGATTCACTCATGAATTTACTCAGGGTATCTTCCATAGATTGCCTTCGTTCTTGGTATGAATAATTCGCATTGTTCCTTTAATAAAATCCTAGAGCTGCTGCTCTATATCCCCCTCCTTGAAAAGTTCCACCAAATTGCGTGTAGTAAGCTTCTTCTAGGGTTTTCCCTTCTTCTTTTAGTGGGTAATCTTTGGTGTAATATGGTCCTTTGCATTGTTCGCATCTAACTTGAGTAGCAAAGACTTTTTCATTCACTTTCTTGATCTCACTTCCTAGATTATTGAGTTATGCTTGTATAGCTGCCAATCCGTCAGAAGTTTCAATACTTCTTGACCTAGATGTTCCATTGTGCCATTTCTAAGAGTATTCAACCATTTCTTGGATGGCTACCTTTGCATCAGCAACAGTCTTTGATGGTATTGCATCTCTTGAGTCAAGAATTTATCGAGTAGGAATTCCCAATCCATTATAGAACAAAATTACCTCCTGCATCTCTGTTAAATAGTGTTGAGGACACTTCATCTAGAGTTCTTTAAATCGCTCCCATGCTTGGTAAAGGTTTTCATTAGGTTCTTGCTGAAAGTTGTTGATTTCTTCCATCTTCTTTGCAGTTCGAGCAGGTGGACAATATTTGTTCAGAAATTTTGTTTTAAGACCATCCCAAGTTGTAATTGAACCAGTTGGTTCGTTTCTTAGCCAATGGCTTGCGGCTCCAGTTAAGGACATAAGGAATGCTCTAAGCATCACTTGGTCTATGGTAATATTTAGAATGTGGAATAGATCGACGATCTTAAGAAATTTCTCAATGTGTTCGTTCGCATCTTCATGATCCGAACCGCTAAAGGTGTTAGTACGTAGTTCCTTGAGAAATTGACCCTTTAGTTTAAAGTTATCCTTGTCTTCAATTTTGGGCCTAGCAACCCCCGATCCATAGTCGGCTCGGGTCTTGCTCATGTACTGCTCCATAGTTTCCGCCATTGTTTCCGCTTCTTCTTCCTCCGAGTTTTGTTGGTCAGAAAATAAATTGAAATTAGGCGATCTCAATTCGTCAAGACTTAGTGTCTTGAAGTGTCTCCTAGATGATCAAAATTCTCGTTCTGGATCCTTAAAAGGTGTGAATAGTTCGTTCGTTGAACTCCTTGTCATGCACTACCTGAAACAAGGGATAAACAATCAGTAGGATAGGCTATTTAGGATAGAAAAATTTTTAGCACGAAAATCAAATGTGAAAGCTACTGTTACTGTTTCAGATGATCGATACATCGTATCCAATCGAAGTAGATACGCCGTATTAATCTGTTGAATGAATACGCTGTATTGGACAGAAAGTTGGATACGCTGTATCCAATGGAAGTGGATACGCCGTATCGAGTTATCGACCAGAATAGTGTATTAACAAAACAATTAAATTAAACACACAAACATACAAGCAAAAAATTAAAGACAAATATACAAAAATTTACAGAATATACAAGAATATACACTAATCTAATTAAGACTACTCCTAAGGGTTAGATCTAATCTAATGTTAAAAACCAAAACATAAAATAAAAATCAAGATTAATTTTCACTCCCAGGCAGCGGCGCTAAAAACTTGATGTGTCGTTGTGTGGTATTTATTTTTGATAGTTCAAGTTTTAAATTTATATTTTGTCGACTTAACCAAAAATAACACTTTAACGGGCAATGTACCCAGTCGGTGGTAGATTCGTGGTAAGTAGGGTGTCGAACACTTGAAGCGAGGTTAAATCTCTTAATTTATTTATATTTTTATTTTAATCTCGTTAATCTAATCTAGTCAAACCTATGCTAATCCTATGTTAGTTCTACTCTTAATTCTAACATGTAAAAGGGGGTTTCAGCCTGAGAGACTGGCACGGGTTTGGTGGTGACTACAATCAATTCAAGACACTTTAACCCACGCAAGAAAATTAACAGAAGATAAAAGAGCGGTCGAGCCCTATATGATAGAAAACCATATTAGCCCACATAATCCCGATAAAAAAGTTGGTTTGTTTATTCAGTTGCAATGATTACTTATCTCGAAGAGGTATCTCCTTCTTAGGACTAGGCGGGACTTCATCCTAAGACCTGACACAGTAATTTCTGTCACAATTAAAGCAAGCCATAAACATCCTTATTTGCTGATTATAATCTATCTTAGGAATAAGGCAGTGGTAATCTTGTAAACCCTTAGCTCATAAGACTTTACCCCACTACTGCTAATGGCAATTTATACTCTAATAGTCCACTTATCCAACATCCATGACTCAGAACATTACTTGTTGAATTATCTAGATTCACCTACTATCAACATGTTCAAGAAAACCAAAGTCCAGTTTTTCCGTTAACTATTAAGCCATAAGCGTATCATACACGATTTTAGAAGACAATACTTGGGACACTAGATTCGAATGTAAAATCACTATATGAGAGCTATCCCGGCATCTAATTACTTGGTCCGTATCACTAGATCCAGTTGAATGATAGGTCATCATACACTAGCACGTAACGAGTATAAATTGATAAACCATAAATAAGCATTCAATGGATAAATTAAGCAATCGAGAATAAACCAAAACCAAACATTCAGATCTTCATAATAATGCTAATACCGGAGGTATTAGCCTTCAACATCATAATTAATACAAGAGTAAATTGTTTTAGCAAAGGTACACTAACAGAGTTTTAACCGAATATACAAAAACTAAACAATTACAAAAGAAAAGAAAATTACACTTGTCTTCGTATGATTAGAATGCGTTGCCAAGACCCTTCTGCTCTTTTTCTCTTCTGAAAATCGACTTTTGTGGTTTAGGTATCGAGAATATGATTTAGCACACTTAAAACTCGTTTTTGAGTTTTCTATTTATACTGTCTGGAAGTCGGTTCGATACGGCGTATCCAATGGGTTGGATATGGCGTATTGGAGTTTCTTGGAGTAGGGACCACGTTTGATATCTTCCAGAATCTTCACATACTATATCTTCAATACGGCGTATTGAGCTTCTCTGGATACGGCGTATTGAGCTTGTTTCCTTTGTGGTCTTTGGTGAGTGCAGGCACGGATACGCCGTATCTTCCTTGATGGATACGGCGTATTGGTTGTCAGAATCATTAATCTTCAAAATATCTTCATTTAAGCTCCAGAATGCGCGCCTTTTGCTAATATTCACCAAGTACTCTGTAATTACTGCAATTCTCAAATATAAATGATTAAGTAACAATTCTTTGCAATAATTATACAAAATGGGTTAAATACATAGGATAAATGATGCTATAAAATAGACGTTATTTGATGTCATCATTTATATAAGTTAACATCATCCATATGTGTTTGTGTCTTCGTTTTACTAATAAAAACGTGTCTTAATAAAGATATAAGGTTTTTAGTTACGTTACGACATTTATACGAAAAGTTACCATTTTTGGAAAGTCTATTTTTGTAAAGTTTAGGAAACCCCAGACGTTTAAGACGTCTCTTATTATTTAATAAGTTCACCTTACATCTAAAACGCACCAACAAAACTTAAACATCTAACTTCCACTTTTTATCCTGCTAAAGTATATTTCGCTTAATAATGTCTTACCACTTTAAGTAACCACTAACGTTTTTGGGACCTAGTTTTTAGAATGTTTCTTAATGCGCTCTAACATTATATAAGTGGTACAATAGCATTCGCTAAGGTTTTTATAGCTCAAACGGACTAAAAACACTTGAAAGGCCCTTTTTAAAATCCAATCAGCTCACTATTTAATTATAGTGTCTTAAAAATGACTCAACTTAATCCTGGTCTAACTCTCTCATTTTTTACTTTCAAGCTTAACAAAACTTCGCTATCTTTAGTACAATTTCATTTCGTACAACTTCATTTTATTTACTTTAGTTGGTTTGGCCCAGAAAGGGGTCGAAACCTCGTTTTAAAATCGGATCAGAATGTAAAATGTAGATGGGAAAAACATTAAGTTTCGTCAACCTTAAAATGACCATATCTCCTTCGTTATAAGTCCATTATCATGTTCTTTATATCAAAATTTATCTAGAAACAATATACTATCCAAATTTTAAAGCTTTATCTTGTCAAAACATTTTTACGACACTCAAAACCTACAATTCATTTTTAGACAGCAGCATGATCTATCAGAAACTTAGCCAAAAATGCCACAATCTTCCCCAAGGGCCTAATCTATCCTATCTCCTTACACGCCTAATTCCAACAACAAAACCCATCTAAAAAACTATCCTAATCCCATTGTCTCATCTACTTAATGTTACTTTTAATGCTCAATGTTTCGCCATAAGTTCAAAAGTACAATAGAAATGTAAAATTTATAATAAAGTTTAAATCTTGAAAACGAGTTATACATTTAAACAACGTTTGGGTTGTCCGGTTCGTGTCGAAATTTACAATTTTAAAGATTTTCTTGTAAGTTTTCAAATTTAAATTCCGTTCGTCCTTTTAGGTTTATATTGAATTCATGATGTTAGTTGTACAAGTTGAACGTTGTAAAAATCTATTTGGAAACGAAACAGATTATAAACAGGGTGTTTTGGTTGCCGGATTATAAAGAAGAAGAAAAAAGTATGTTTTGTAGTTTGATATTTGTGTCGTGATGAGTTGAATAACAATATGTGCTAATAACATATTTTTGATAAATAGCTTGTAAAGCTTAATTCCGGACTTATTTTTAAGCTATTTCGTGCTTATTTTGGGCTTCAATGCCCATGTCAATTTTCAAAATCACTAAGGATGAATTTGACTATTTTTGTGATATGACGTATTTTGTGGACCTATTTGTATAGCCTATGGTGGGTAACCAAATGTGATTGTAGCTTATTAGTTTTATGGTTAAGCGTAATATTGCGATTGTGAGAGCTTATGGGACTCACAGCCCAATAAACTATAAGTCGTGCTAATGGGAGAGCTTATTGTGGTCCGGAATTATTTTCTAATTAATAGTAGAAGCTTATTGTTATTAAATGGACCTGAATTTGGACTAGGTCAGATTTTGGACTTATAAATATTCTTAATGGACCTATTGGGCATAAGAGTTTTTAGTCGTTATAAGAGTTTTGACGGACTTTTTGAAAGTGAAATGTATTTGCGAAGTGATATTGAACGCTATTTTAGGAAAAACATATTAGTAAATGTTAAAGATTCAGATTTTTGGATTCTTGTCGAAAAGTGTCAAAAGTTTGAAAAGTGTTTGAAATAAAAGTTAAAAACCTTGGAAAACGTTGTATGCACATACGGGTCATGCCAAAATTTCGTAAAAAGTTTCTACTTAGAAAATTTACCTTAAAACATGATTTTTGATTTTAAATAATAAAATATTATTTTATAATTTTATTTATTTAATAAATTCACTAAAAGACGAAAAATATATTTTTTCTCGAAACTTCTCTAATATGTTTATTATGAGTAAACGTTCCATTTTCAACCCTATTATGATAATTTTTGCGGTGACTAAGGTTATCGAATGGACTTATCAAAATATATTTATAATTATTAATTATAAATATTTACTTATATTACTTATCTATTTTCTTAATAGTAAAATAAGTATTATTGAGTAATGGGATGATATGATGTGTTGGAGAATATGTACGTGCAACCATCACACCAACAACATTGCTATGGGTAATTAGTACAACGCGTCCTACGACACTATGCGTCAAATGTGATGACTGTTTTGGAAATGAATGATTAAAATGGGATATTAACTTGACTAGGTCGTGTGCGGACGTCATTGCATTTGCTTGTGTTAATGAGATTTGGGCTAAAAACTTGATTGAGGTTAATTCTCATAGCCCCATTTTTCTACTGTTTTTCCGTTGGGGGAAAGTGATACGCAAATGTGTTTTGAACTGTTTTGAATTGAACTGTGCGAAATGTGGTTTTGTTTTGGGACAAGATATGTGCTTATGACTTCTATGTGAATATTATGTGTTGCATGATTGTTTGGATCGGATGGGTACGCCTACCCAGTATTTGTGTGATTATTAGAGCGGATGGGTACGCCTACCCTAGTTTGTGTGTGGTCATGCCCTAATTTAGTGCTCCAGCTAGTAGGTCTTTAGGTGCGTAAGTGAAATATGGTGATTGATTAGCGGGGATGCTATGTCAGGGATTGTTTGCATATATATTCACTGTCATATTGCACTATTGTCCACTGTTTGAAATATTGGCACAGCTTTCGGGTTTAAGGTCAAACCTACGAGCTCACTAACATTATGTTGACGTTTTCGAGTATCCTTTTCATGTGAAGTGAAAGAGGAATAAGTTGGTGATTTATGATAGCAAACTTAGAAGTATCCCGAGTGGATTTTCATGTGAAGTCTTGCTTGTTTATTTTATTTGGTTTTAGTATTTGGAAGATTTTGGTTTAAGTTTGGTTTTGGACCCCTGTGTGGGCTATTAGATATTCTAAGAGTTTTTCAGATTTGATTGTGATTTGGGACATCACTCGAGGTTGTTCAAGGTTTATGGTCTTCATAACACTTGAAGTTTATGCATTGTAGTTTTCTCTATATTACATCTTGTGTTATGATTGATCATTATGTTGCGCTCCTGAGTTTCCGCCATTGTCGGGGTGTGACAGATTGGTAATCAGAGCCAAGGTTATAGAGAACTTGGTGGATTGTCCTAGACTATAACCTAAGATCTGTCATTTAGTTACATATAGGATCTATGTGCGCGGTGTTCCACTTTTGCTTGCTTTCGCGTGTTCGCGGTTTGGTGTTTTAGTTATGTCAGTCATTGAAATATGTGAGCTCAATATTGAGTATGACTAGGAAAGGATGCGAATATAAGTACGGTGGCAACGTATTTATAACGTATCACAACTCACTCGTACTTAGTAATTCTCCATTCACACAAATCGATGTTGACATCATAAGGTGGTATTATGTGTATATTTATATATATAGTAAGATATTCTATTATATATATATGATAGTCTTCCTACCTACCTAACGTTGCCCATGTTCTCCCTCGTGTAGATAATGCCGCCAAAGGTAAGGACCCGAAGTGTTGGCCGGCCTGTTGTCGAATCAAGAGGAGGGGGAACGGGTGAACGGGTTGGTAGAGGTAGGAGGGGTAGAGGACCTAGGGGAGGTAATGATGAACGTGTTGACAAATTGAATGGTTAAGGGAACGACCAGGGGTTAGGAGCTAATGGGAATGTAGAGGGAGTCAATAGGAATGTGAAGGGAGTCAATGGGGGTGTAAGAGGAGCACCCGACTTCTCGGTAATCATTGCCCAACAATTGCAGAACCTCTTACCCTCCATTTTAACTCAGGTTGGTAACCAAGGAAATGTTGGAAATCAAAATAGAAATGTGGTTGATGAGAATGTTTAGAAGAACGTTAGGAATGTGTTAGTGAATGGAAACCGGGTAGGTTGTTCATATAAGGAGTTCTTAGCTTGTAACCCTAAGGAATATGATGGTAAGGGAGGTGCTATAGTTCTTACCCGATGGATTGAGAAAATGGAGTCCGTGTAGGATATGAGTGGTTGTAGTATTGACTAAAAAGTGAAATACACCGCTAGTTCATTTGTGGGTAAGGCTTTAACGTGGTGGAACTCTCAGATCCGCACGCTAAGCTGGGAAGTTGCTGTTAGTATGTCATGGAATGACTTTAAGTTTATGATGATAGAAGAGTTTTGTCCTAGTCATGAGATGCAAAAGTTGGAAACTGAGTTGTGGAATCACGCCATGGTCGAGGCTGGCCATGCTGCGTATACTGACAGATTCCATGAGCTGGCTAGATTAGTTCCTCATTTAGTGACCCCAGAAAGTAGGAAGATTAAGAGATACGTGTATGCCCTTGCTCCACAGATCCGTGAGATGGTGGCAGCAACGGAGCCAAAGACTATGCAGAAGGCTGTGCAAATTTCTGGTGCACTAACCGATGAGGCTGTTAGGAATGGATCAATTAAGAAGGTTGAAAAAAGAGGAAATGTGGGGGAACCTAGCAAGGATAAGAATGGTAGGGATGATAATAAGAGGACTAGGACTAGAATTGCTTTTGCTATAACCGAAAACCCTGTAGGAAAAGAGAATACGGGTGTGTTGCCCAAGTGTACCACCTGCAACTCCTACCATGCACCCGAAGGGCCTTGTCACACATGCTTCAACTGTAACCGCCCAGGTCATCTTGCAAGGAATTGTAGAGTTGTGCCTAGGAATGTGAACCCGGTAAATGTAAGGAGCCCAGCACCTGCTCGTGGAGCATGCTATGAATGTGGGAGTACCGACCATCTCAAACTAGCATGTCCTAGATTAAATAGAGCACAAGGAACGGGAGGAAACCGTCCAAACCAAGATGTTACTAATAACGGGGGTCAGGGTCATGGAAACCAAGGGAATAAATCTAGGGGTAGGGCATTCATGTTGGGAGCAGAGGAAGCTCGACAGGATCCGAACATTATGACGGGTACGTTTACTTTGAATAATCATTTTGCAACTACCTTATTTGACTCTGGTGCCGACTATAGCTTTGTTTCCACTACTTTTATACCTCTGTTAGGCATAGAGCCCAGTAAATTAGGTTTCAAATATGATATCGAGATAGCTAGCGGGCAGCTAGTAGAGATTGGTAAGGTTATTAAGGGTTGCAAACTAGAAATCGAGGGTCATGTCTTTGACATCGATTTGATACCATTCAGGCATAGGAGTTTTGATGTGATTATAAGTATGGACTGGTTATCTAATAATAGGGCTAAGATAATTTTCCATGAGAAGGTAGTAAGGATACCACTACCGGATGGCAGCGTGCTTAGAGTATTAAGAGAAAGACCAGAAGAGAACATGAGATTTTTGATGGGTGTTAAGAAACAAAAAGAGATTATTATGGTTAGAGATTTTCCTGAGGTATTCCTGGATGATCTATCTGGATTACCGCCTATTCGGGAAATCGAGTTTCAAATTGAGTTAACCCCTGGAGCAATGCCGGTGGCAAAGTCTCCTTATCGTTTGGCACCTTCTGAATTGGAAGAGTTGTCAGGACAACTCAAGGAAATCCAAGACAAAGGTTTCATTTAACCAAGTTCGTCGCCTTAGGAGCATCGGTGTTGTTCGTTAAGAAAAAGGATGGTTCTTTTAGGATGTGCATTGATTATAAAGAATTGAACAAGTTGACCGTTAAGAATCATTATCCACTTCCTAGAATTGATGATCTATTTGATCAACTGCAAGGGTCATAATTTTTCTCGAAGATAAATCTTAGGTCTGGATACGATCAGCTCACAGTGCACGAGGATGACATTCCAAAGACTGCATTTAGAACCCATTATAGACCTTTCGAGTTTACTGTAATGCCTTTTGGTCTGACTAATGCACCATCAATATTTATGGATTTAATGAATAGAGTTTGTAGGCCGTATCTTGATAAGTTTATGATAGTGTTTATAGACGATATCTTAATCTACTCTAAGACTTAAGAGGAGCATGTAGAACACTTAAGGTTAGTCTTGGAACTGCTCAAAAAGGAGAATTTGTATGCTAAGTTTTCTAAGTGTAAATTCTGGCTAAGAGAAGTACAGTTTCTTCAACATGTGATAAATGGTAATGGGATTATGTAGACCCTAGTAAGATTAAAGCTGTTAAGAATTGGAAAGCCCCTAGAACTCTGACTGAGGTTCGTTCATTCTTAGGATTGGCTGGATATTATCATAGGTTCATTGAGAACTTTTCTAAGATAGCTAAGTCTCTTACTATCTTGACTCAGAAGTGTAAGACTTTCGATTGGGGTAAGGAACAGAAATTGGCATTTCAAACCTTGAAGGATAAGTTATGTAATGCGCTTGTTCTAGCTCTCCTCGATGGACCGAAAGACTTTGTGGTATATTGTGATGCGTCCGGGATAAGAATAGGTTGTGTGTTAATGCAAAGAGGTAAAGTGATAGCCTATGCGTCTAGGCAGTTGAAAATTCATGAGAAGAATTATACTACCCATGATTTGGAGTTGGGTGCGATTGTGTTTGCACTTAAGATCTGGAGATATTATCTGCATGGGACAAAGAGTGTCATCTATATGGATCATAAGAGTCTTCATCATATCTTTAGTCGGAAAGAGTTGAATATGTGACAGCGTCGCTGAATATAGTTATTTAGTGATTATGACTGTGAAATTCACTACCATCCTAGTAAGGCGAATGTGGTAGCTGATGCCCTAAGTAGGAAGGAAAGAGTAAAGCCTAAGAGAGTTAAAGCTATAAATATGACCCTTCAGTCGAGTATCAAGGATAGGATACTAGCGGCTCAAAAGGAGGCTGTGGATGAGTTTGAAGGATTATAGAAAGGTTTAGATGAAATGATAGAATAGAGAAGTGATGGAACTTTGTACTACCTGGATCGAATATGGGTACCTTTAAAGGGTGAGGTAAGAACCCTTATAATTGATGAAGCCTAAAAGTTAAAGTACTCTGTACACCCAGGTGCTGATAAGATGTATTATGATTTGAGAGATAGGTATTGGTGGCCTGGAATGAAAAGGGATATAGCTGAGTATGTTAGTGAGTGTTTCACTTCTCTGAAGGTTAAGGCTGAGCATCAAAGGCCATCTGGCTTGCTACAGCATCCTGAGATTCCCGTGTGAAAATGAGAAGGGATAGCTATGGATTTTGTGACTAAGTTGCCTAAGACTAGTAGTGGGCATGACACAATCTAGGTCATTATAGACCGATTGACTAAGTCTTCTCATTTTCTACCTATGCATGAGGATTATAAGATGGAGAGGTTGGCTAGATTGTATTTGAATGAGATAGTTGCTAGACATGGTGTGCCAATCTTGATTATATCAAATTGTGATACTCGCTTCACATCAAGGTTTTGGCAGTCAATGCAAGAGGCATTAGGAACTCGTTTAGACATGAGTACGGCTTATTACCCTCAGACTGATGGTCAGAGTGAGCGTACTATTCAGACTTTAGAAGACATGCTTAGAGCGTGCATCCTGGACTTTAGAGGAAGTTGGGATGTTCATCTTCCGTTGGTTGAGTTTTCTTATAAAAATAGTTATCATGCTAGTGTGAGATGTGCTCCATTTGAGGCATTGTATGGTAGAAAGTGTCGTTCACCAATTATGTGGGCTGAGGTTGGAGAAGATCTGATAAAAGGATAGACTTAAGACTGCGAGTGATCGCCAAAAAAGTTATCCTGATAAAAGGAGGAAGCCTCTAGAGTTTAGTGTAGCTAACTATGTCTTACTTAAAGTGTCGCCTTGGAAAGATGTAGTACGCTTTGGAAAGAAAGGGAAGTTAGCACCTAGATTTATTAGACCTTTTGATATTATTGAAAAGGTAGGCCATGTGGCCTATCGGTTGGATTTGCTTGAGGAGTTGAACGGTGTTCATGGCACGTTCCACGTGTCAAACCTTAAGAAGTGTTTGGCTGACCCAACACTGCAAGTGCTTATGAATGAGATTCGAGTTAATGATAAGTTGAATTTTATGGAAGAGCCTGTGGAAATTTTGGAAAGAGAGTTTAAGAAATTGAAGCGTAGTAGGATTGCCATCGTCAAGGTTTGATGGAATTCAAAACGTGGCCCTGAATTCACGTGGGAATGTGAAGATGAGATGAAATTGAAGTACCCGTATTTGTTTAGTGATGTTAGTAGTTGAATTTCGGGGACAAAATTATTTTAAGGGGGTAGAATGTAACCTTTGCCCTTTTTGTGTTCTGAATATTTCATATATAGTCCTTTGACTATTTGTCTTTTGTCAATTTATTCAGATTTTGTACCGTGTTAACGGTAATGATTTTTATGTGAATTGTGATGAATTGTGGTTTATTGTGATTAATAATCCTTTTTGGAAGGTATTATTGTGTTATTTGTATTCTGGGTGGTTTGACCCGTAAAATTTGGAGAAATGCCAAAAAACGAGTCTGACACGTCCGTTAATGTCCAGATGAGTTTTGAAAGGGTTTAAAGTGAAAATATGTTGTGTAAATACTCTAGGTTAATAGAAAAGTATTTTTAAGGTGAATAAAAATATTAATTAACTTTGGAGTAAATTTTACGGTTGAGTTTTACGAGTATTTAAGTGATCCCGACACGAAAAGGAAGACCTGAGACCACCTAGGATCCATGGCCGGTCAATAGGGTCAACAAGGGACAACATGGCATTTTTTTAGCAAGCTTATCTAAAGATGTACACATATATGCTTTCCACTAAGATCATTTTCTCATAATTTCATTTCATTTCAAAAAAATAAACTCACACTTGTGTGTGCGTCTTTGGTCGTCCGCCACTACACCACCATAACCACCACATATTTTCCAACTTTGATCGAGAACGTGATATTCCGGGTTGATACGAGTGTTTGGGTGTTCATTTAAACAACGTTTGGGTTGTCCGGTTCGTGTCGAAATCTAAAAATTTGAAGATTTTCTTGTAAGTTTTCAAATTTAAATTTCGTTTATTCTTTTGGGTTTATTTTGATGCATATACGTTATTTGTACAAGTTGATTGTTGTGAAAATCAATTTTTGAAAGCGAAATGAATAAAAAAGAGGGTGTTTGGTTCGTGTGTTGTAAAAAGAAAAAGAGGGTTTTTGTAGTTTTGATGTTGTGATAGTGATGGTTGAATATTATATGATGCTAGAATGCTTATTTTTTTATAGTAGCTTGTATAGCTTATTCGATCTTATTTTTAAGCTATTTCTTGGCTTATTTTGGGCTTTTATGCCACGAACCATTCCCAAAATTACTAGGAAAGTGATTTTGATTATTTTTGTGTTATGGCGAATGTTGTGGACTATTTTTTAGGCTTATGGTATAGCCAAATGCGATACGTAGCTTATTAGCTTATTTTCAAGCTTAATATACGTATTTTTGAGTTATTGGACTCACGGCCCAATAAGTCTATTTGAGCCGTGGCTTAATGGGAGGGCTTATTGTGGTTCGGATTATTTTCTACATATAAGTATATACTTATATATGTAAATGGACCTTGGTTTGAACTTGGATCGTACTTTGGACTTATAAATGTCTTAATGGACCCTTGTTGGGCCTTAAAGCCCAATAAGTGATATTTAGCTGTAATGAGAGTTTTGATGGACTTTTAAAAGTGGAAGTGTATTTACGAAGTGATATTGAATGATATTTTGGGATAAACGTGTTGGTAAGCGTTAAAGATTGAGATTTTAGAATTTTGTCGAAAAGTGGTGAATTTGTGAAAAATGTTAAAAAAAATAGGGTTTTAAACCTTGAAAAACGTTGTATGAGCGTGCGGGTTGATTGTTAAAATTTAATTAAACTATAATATATATAATATATAATAAAATATATAATAGTCTAAAAAACAACAAATATGATCAATAAAACCAGGAGCAGTATA
>BQNB010084408.1:0-18242 GCA_026074375.1 Tanacetum coccineum | reverse complement strand
GAGATGCTCCTAAGACAGATTTCAGGAGGGTGAACCGACCTCCAATGGAAAGAGTATTGATCTTCCACTTAGAAAGACGAGACTTCAGCTTCCCAATGATGACATCCCAGGCTTTAATGCTAGCCATATTACCACCCACCGGGACACCAAGATAGATGAAAGGTAGTTTCATGATCGAACATCCAAGAGAGTCTGAAGCAGCAACCATGATGGAATGAGAGACACCAACTCCAAGCAAATGACTTTTTTGGATATTGATCTTTAATCCAGAAGTCAAGGAAAAGCAATGAAGTACATTCATAATACAAGATAGATTAGAGTCTGACCATTCTCCGACGAAAACCGCATCATCAGCATAAAATAAATGAGATACATTCACAGAATTATTGATATTCAATCCTTTGAACAAACCCGCTTCAATGGTTCTAGCAAAAGACAAGTGAAGAGATTCCATAACGAGAATAAAAAGATAGGGGGCCAATGGATCACCTTGCTTAAGCCCACAGTGGAACTGGAATTCTGAAGTCGGGCTCCCATTAACTAAGACAGAAGCTTTCCCAGAAGATAGGCTGCCAAGAATCCAATCTCTCCATTTTTGACCAAATCCAAAAGAAAGAAGAACATCATCAAGGAAATCCCATCTAACGGAATCATAAGCTTTGGCAAAGTCAACTTTAAAGATCATAGCTTGACGTCTTTTATGTTTACACCATGAAAGAACCTCATTAATAACAAAAGGACCATCAAGGATTTATCTTTGCGGGAGAAAAGCTGATAGCACAATTCATACTTAAACATAAACATATGCTTTTGTATAAGTTTAGTGAGAAGATCATCGTACATTGTCATTCAACTTAGGATTCGTTTAGTAGGACATAATGAAATGTCAAATGAATGGAATAACCGATGTAATGAAATAAATAGTGTAATGTAATGATTCATTATATTATTAATTATGTTTGGTTTGTATGATAAGACGTAATGAAATCATGATAAAAAGACTAAAATGCCTCATTAATGATATAAAATTTATTTAATATGGTTAGTTAATGGTGAAGTTTTATGTAATTTTGATTCCATTACAAGATGTAATGAAAAAAAGTAGCCATAAAGAATAGTTTTGGTGTAACGAGTCATTCCTTATAATGAATCATTATATTTCATAACTGTAAACAAACAACATTTTTTCATTCCATCGTAATAATCTTTTGCATTCTCCCTTTACTTACAACATATCAAACACTACGTTAGTTTTTTTATTTCACAAACACGCTTAAGTAAATTTTTTCTAATAAGAATTTAAACTTTGAAGAACTTGTATTTTTATCTTTTACGTTTTTATATCTTGATATTAGTTTAAATTTATATTATTAGACATGGAAATTGATTATGTAATTTAGTTAAACCTAAGTTTACCAATAAAAAATAACAACAATTATCCTTTCACTCTTCGCATAACATAAAAAGGTTTAAAGGTAACTAAACATGTCGTCTAACGTTTTAAACTTTTTCTAGAATCAAAATCCCAGATTTTTTTTAAAAGGTCAAGGTGAAAGTAAAGAATTTTTTCCAAACACCACGTAAATAATTTCCTAGAAGAGATGGCTTTGATTAAACTTTTATTTTTCGGATTTTAAATTGACAACTTGGTTTGATCCAACAAGTGTTGATGACGTTTGAGTTCATTAAAATATTAGAGCTTGAAAAGACTATGAGTTTTCGCTTTTATGACTTTACAATAGTTAACTAACAAGTAGTAATAAACTATAAGAGCATAAGGTGTCATGGCTAAAAAAATCATGCCATTTAGGTCCCACTGAGTGTCACATCAGTGCCACCTCATTTTAATACAACAGTTTAAAATACCCCTTCACTCGTAACATACCAAAACCAATACCATTTGGGCTCCACCACCCACCATTTTATATTTTTTCCTATATTATTTTTCCTATTTTTGTGGTAAACATTGGCCCACTAGTACTTTTTCTTTGTCTTTTTCTGCGTTGGTTAACCGGCTAAATGAAAGTGGCTAACATTTGGCTAAGGATTGGGGTGTGGTGGCTATGAAATGGCGAATGCCATATAGGAGTGGCGAATGAATTTTGCCACCATACCCCTTGCTCTAAGGCAATTCCATATTTTCTCAATTTAAATGCATTGTACTTTTTGCTTTTCATTATAATTTCATATTTCCCTAACACATGTTTTAAATGCATTGTACTTGTGCACTATAAACTCATGTTTTAGGTAAATATGAAATTTTGATATTCAAATTGGGTAAATATGAAATTATCCCTAAACTAATAACAACATTGGTAGAATGATGGTCTACCGACATGTAAAGGGTTTCTATAATCTGACGATAAATAATTAGCAAATAGAAGTACTGATAAAACTTTTGATTTGGTTGTCGACCAACAACTAAGAGCTCACTTGTGTTGACGGTACATATAAGCTTTTACTACAATCATACAGTTCGAGTTGTTCGTTTTATGTGTACTGCCAACACATTATTTATGCCTCTAGAAGGTGTTCAATCACTTTCCACACAATATGTCGTAAAAATTACATAAGACCGGGTAGTTGGGTGATGCCCAATAAGTCCCCAAACTATCATTTCTACCTTCTAGAATTACGACTTTTGCAATAAAGATTGTAATGAGATATAGACAGGTATAGTATATGACATGTCTTCAATAAATATTATCTTATTTGATTTTTATCGAGAAATCAAGGATTTATTACCATCCAAGGATATCAGCGTAAAACGACCAATACCATATATAAAATGAATTTTTGGTCATTGATTTTATAAGTGATTTAGTTACCTTTTGAGTCAATGCTAAAATGGAAAAGATTGTATTGTCATTATACAATATATTAAAGTTGGTGACATGTGAAGACAAAAAAGCTCTGGGCTGGATTCGTTTTTATTAGAGCACTCGGTGTAGTAACGCCGGCAACGGCGTTGGCCGGCGTTGTCCGGCATTACTACACCCCACCAACGCGTTGCCCAACGGCGTTAGGCTCGGCGTTGGCCGGTCAACGTGCGTTGGGGTGGTTTTAAAAAAAAAAAAAAAAATTCATTTTACCCCCCTAACGGCTAGAATTTAAATTTTACTCTTTCCCCTCAATTTTGAAATGTTTCATTTTAGCCCCTAACGGCTAGTATTTATAAAAAAAAAAAAATTTAAATTTTTTTCATTTTACCCCCTAAAACGGCTGATTTAAAAAAAAATATTTCATTTTACCCCCCTCACTCAACTCACTATATATACAACACATTACCAAATACAAAATCACATACAAATTCACCACTCTTCAAATACAAACATACATCTTTTTAGCAATAAAAAAAATGTCTGAATTTCCCAACAACAGTTTCATGAATCTCCTCACCGGGTCGATGACGCCGGAACAGTTTCAACAATACCAACAAGAACAACAACAAGCTTTTTTCCGATGGCAACAATCACAAATCCTAAACCGTGATTTAGATAATCTACAACAAAACCCACCATCATTCCACTCAGAATCTTCCCAAACACTCACTCAACCTCAACAAGTCGATTCGCCAAAAAAAGGCGGTCGCAAGAAAACTAAAGCCCGAAGGGGAAAAAATGTTGAAGACGAGCCCCAAGAGCCGGTAGCAGCGGGCCGTTGGCTACCGGTCGAAGAAGAATTGCTTGCAACATGTTACGTGGCCGTTTCCGAAGATAATAATGTCGGAAGGTCACAAAAGCATGACACGTTTTGGTATCGGGTTTTGAACGAGTTCAATTCGAAAAAATTTCAAAACCGTACGAAGGATATGTTGACTAGTAAATGGCATACGTTGAATGCCAATTGCCAAAAGTTCAACGCCGCGTACAAACGGGCCAAACGTTTGGGGAAAAGTGGCGAAAACGATGTGGATTATTTGAAACGGGCTCAAAGTATTTACCGTGACGAGCATAGAGGGGTCGCGTTTTCTCAAGAAGATGCTTGGGCCGTTTTGAGATTCCACCCGAAATGGGACGCACCGGAACAAGTTGACTTAACCGGAGACGTCCCCGGGGCTAGCCAGGAGGATCTATTCGGTCACGATGCACGACCACGTCCGCCCGGCAAACAACGGCCCGCCAAGAAAAGCAAATCCGACGCAACGGCGAGCACCGGTGGAAGTAGCGCGTCGGCCCAATTCGGGGAGCTAATGGAGCAGGAGCTTCGTCTGAAACGGGAAGCCGCCGAAAGGGCTTTCGAAGCTCAAGCCGAAAAAGACCGCACACTAATGCGGTTGGAGGAGTTGAGGTTTCTAGCTACT
Organism: Tanacetum coccineum; assembly: GCA_026074375.1. NCBI lineage: Eukaryota > Viridiplantae > Streptophyta > Magnoliopsida > Asterales > Asteraceae > Tanacetum > Tanacetum coccineum. The sequence continues at coordinate 13,939 of BQNB010084408.1, read as the reverse complement.
AGCACCAAGGATTTGGACGAAGACGACGCCTATTGGATCAAGAAGCAAAAAAAATTGATCAAAAACAAAATGAAAAATGATTTGGGTGACGAGGACGACGAAGACGAAGACGAGTAGTTTTTTTTTTCCTTTTTAATTTTTCGTAATATTATTTTTTTTACGTATTTTTTTTTAATTTCGTAATGTTTTTCTAATTTCGTAACGTATTTTTTTTTAATTTTGTAATGTGTTTTTTTTAATGTAATTTGTATGTTTAATTATGAATGAAATAGTTAGTTTGTTAAAATAATGAAATAATTGTTTAGGGGGTTTTATGAAAATAAAGAGGTGAGTGGTGTTATTTGGTGTTATGATTAGAGGAGTGGTGTTGGTGTTGATGTTATGCTGATGTGGCACCCAAAAAATAGTGTTGCCAAGTTATGATACCTGGCTCTCTTAGACTGTTGTTTTTGGGCCCATCTGTTGGGCTTTTATGTTTTTTTTCGCTTACAACATTTAGTATTCAACGTTTTCACACGGCATGTTATTGGTGGTTTAGTCAACGAAGCTAACAAATTTAACGTGCCACATTTAATAAAGCATACAAGAAAATAAGGTACATCTTACTTTACATAACATTTTTCTAAGATTTTATCATTTACAATTGTTATTTTCCTAAATAAAAGGATATAAAATACCACCCCTGACATATAGAAAAGTACCAAAATAGTAAAAGTCTTTGGGCTTAACGAAAATTTGGCAACCGATAATCGAACCGAATATACAATACACAAACTGAAACAGAACCGAATAAGGTCGGTTGGTTCGAAAGCCGAATAAAAGTATTTTGACCCGAACCGAACCAAAACCAAAACGATTAAAACCGAAATAAATATACAAAACTGAAAACGAACCGAATAAGGTTAATTCGGATCAGTTTCAGTCGGTTCGTATACCCATTTTTGTGTTTGCTTAGCCTTATTTTATACATTGATCTATAGCATGGGCCATATACCCATTTTTGTAGGACTGAAATGCAAAAAAGAAAAAAATAAAAAACCCCTTAAAAAAACAGTAACAAAAAATTTGAAACCCTCGTCGCAACACGCGGGTTAAATTCCAACTCGTTACACACAGAAATGATAAAGGAACTTATTATTACGTAATCTCTACTACCTATAAAGCATTTTTAACCTTTTTTTTCAACAATGTTGAAAACTTAAATTTTATATATGGAATGTTGAAAATTAGAAATATTATAAACTATTAATGGAATCCTGAAAATAGTCTATCCAATGTTTTGGAAACTATTAAATAATTTATTTATGGAATGTTTTGGAAACCGGGTATCTAATCGACCCGGTCGAGTCACCGCGTTACCGTTTCAACCACCGGGTCAAACCGGGTTTCGAAAATATTAAAACCGGTTTCATTTGACCCGTTTTTCGACCGGAAATGGTTCAACCAGTTGAACCCACCGGGTCGAACCGGGTTTCGAAACATTATGTTCAATCACCAAACCTCAAACTTTTATTATTTTTGTTTATAATCCATAAACTTTTTATTTATCATTACATCTATCTGCCGCTATAAAATCCCGTTGCATGTTAAGAATTATTGCTATAGTTGAATGATCACATGTTATAACCGTTTGCAATTACATTTTGATCTTTTCAACGTTTTATTTTGAACGTTACACCAAACACTTCCCATAATATCGAATATTGTTAATTATCTACCGCTAGAAATGTCAAGTGCTATGCACGGGTACTCGTCTAGTTAAAAAAAAGTATAGGCAATAATCTATATTGATAGAATGAGAATTAGTAAGAGTGCAGTCAATAACACAAAATTTTATAAGAATATTTTTGGAGTAAATTACACAAATGGTCCTTGTGGTTTGGCGAAAATTGCATCTACCGTCCCTGATAGTTTAAAGTTGCATTCTTAACACCGATAGTCCTTCACCTTAACACCGATAGTCTTTGTAGTTTGACAAAAATTGCATCTACCGTCTCTAATAATTAAAGGGGAAAAACTATCGTTGTTATTATTTACAAAAAATAAGGATAAAAAATGCAAATTTAAACTATCAAGAATGGCATATGCAATTTTCATCAAACCACACTATGTAATTTAGTAATATTTTTATAAAACATCAATATAGGTTTTTTAAAGAAGAAAATTTCTATTAGTTTTGCTAACATGTATTGGTAAATGCATTTAGGGTCCGTTTGGTTTGTAGACGGGTTTAGGATTAGAATTTGGTTTTAGATTTAGATTTGGTTTTGGATTAAAATATATTTAAATAATAATTAAATTAAAAATATAAATAATAGTTTTTTTTACTAAAAAGTCAACAAAGATAAGTAAATAAATGAAACATCAATCATACTTATGTGTGGCTAGATTGCAATGCACAAAGTTCTAGATTAGAATAACTAATGCCAACTTCAAAACCTGGCAAAGCCCCGTGGATTTACTTATGGAAATTATTTGGGCATCAAAACAAGATTTCAGATCCACTTATGGAACCAAACATCGTTTTCAAATGCAATCCCTGACCCCACATGTCAAATCCTTCAAACCAAACGGACCCTTAATATATATTAAACAACGTATAAATTGCTAAAATGAAACACATTTTCATGTGTCAATGATTATCGGAGAAACACTTTATCAAAGAAAAAACACGTGTCAATGAACATATGTTAGCAAAACTCCCCTTATTTATGGGAGGTGATTTGCACACTCCATTAAATGATTTGCACACTAAAAAATAGTGTGTCTTGACATATATACCCTCAAATCATTTTTACTTATGTTCGCCCTACAAGGGTATAAATGTCAACACACACTACTTTTTGAGTGTGCAAATCATTTAATGGAGTGTGCAAATCACCTCCCCTTATTTATACGTAGCAAAATCCTTTCCATGATAAATTAATGTTAACACTAAATAGTAAAAGGAAACGCAAAAAAAACTTTCATAAAATGATTTGTTAACGGTAAAATTATTTTAATCAATTCTCTCTTTTCCTTTTAAATTCTCATCCTCTTGATAGATGTAAGGAAGCGTTTGGTTTGAGTGTTTTCACTTTAAAATTGGGACTTGAAGCCAAAAGCTTCGTTTTGTGTGAATATGCCACTTTCAACTTTGGGCTCAAATATAAATTTACGGGCATATGAAATTCCCGGTTGTGTGCGTGGCTTTTCTGACTTTCTTTGCTTTTAGTGGGCCCTTTTATTTTTATAGCCTTTCATTATATATTTTGTTACTTTTATTAATATATTTTTATTTTAATTCATGTTTAAAAATATAATATATCTTTAAATATTATTTTCTCTCTCTAACCTCAAAACCAAATCCAAATCTTAAACCAAATTTAAATTCAAATCCAAATCCGAATCCTAAACCCATCTACAAATCAAACGGGCCCCAAGTCTTTTTGTGAAATTCTCTTTTAGAACTTTTGTGTATACCCCTCTTAAGAAACAAGATGAGTATCCGTGCATAGCAACGCGGTTTTATGACGGCAGATAGTTGTAGTGGTAAAAAAGTAATTTATGGGTTATAAACGAAAAATAATAAAAGTTTAAGGATTTGAGAATTAAACACTATTTAAACTGAGTGATATTATGGTTTTCATATATAGTTTTCTTGATTTTTTCACTTTAAAGAATATGATGTAAACCTTTTATATATAGTATAGATATGCTACATTCACAAAAAAGACTTTTACAAAACGTTTTGTCACGCAACAAGTATCTTTATGAAATAGTTAAAAAGTGCTATTACAAATAGTAGGATTGTGCACGGTTCGGTTTGGGTTGGTTTTTGGATAAAACCGAAACCAAACCGAAATATTCGGTTTTTATAAAACCAAAAACCGAAACCGCTCGATTTTTGGCGGTTCGGTTTTTCGGTTTCAAAACGTTTATATTTGGTTGTGGCTAATTTATATTAATAAACTTATTTTACGTAGAAAATTGGTTATTATTTTTTATTTTTTTTGTCAATATGAGCCTAATAATATTTACCCAAATTTTTACAATTATACACATATAAATGAGACACACACACACATGCAAGTAAAAATACACATAGTATGATCATTGCCATATATGTAATGATATATTGTCAAGTAACTTAGGTCATGTGAGAACCTTAGGTCATGATGCTGCTTATGCTATGACTTGGGAAATTCTCAAAAAGAAGTTGACGGACAAATACTGTCCAAAAAGTGAAATCAAAAAACTTGAAATTGAACTATGGAAATTTAAAGGTCAAAGGAAACGATGTTGGAGGTTACACTCAGCGTTTCCAAGAATTGGCCTTAATGTGCACTAAATTCCTTCCTGATGAGACCGAGAAGGTCGACAAGTACATCAGTGGACTTCCCGATAACATTCATGGAAATGTTATGTCCGCAAGACCCAAGACTCTTGATGATGCTATCGAGTTGGCCAACGACTTGATGGATCAGAAACTCCGCACTTATGCGGAAAGGCAAGCTGAGAACAAGAGAAAACTCGATGACAACAACCAGGCTCAACAACAACTTCTCAAGAAACAAAATGTGGTTCAAGCTTATGCTGTAGGGTCTGGGGAGAAGAAACCGTATGGAGGATCTAAACCTCTGTGCCCTAAATGCAACTATCACCATGATGGAGAGTGTGCACCCAAGTGCACCAACTGCAAGAAAGTCGGTCATTTGACAAAGGATTGTTGGCATCCCATTAATGCTGACAACCAAAGGACTATCACATGCTATGAATGTGGGAATCAAGGGCACTACAGGAGTGATTGCCCGGTGTTGAAGAACCAAGGTACTGAAGCCCGAGGAATGGTGTATGCCTTAGGAGGAGGAGAAACCGACCAAGACATTAACAACATGGAAGACGATATCAATGCTTAGACTCTATCTCCTCAAAAAGTTCTCGTTGTATTTTCTCTTAAAAATTTCCATTGTACTGTACGAACAATTTCAAATTATCTATCAAATCAATATGTTGTGAAAATTCCGTCTAATTTACTTAAAATCACTATTTATATATGCAAGCTACTATCACACATGTTATGAAATCATGACACTATTTTGACAAAAATGAGCATAGCATCGTTAGCCCTCAAATATACATAGCTTGATCAACTATGTATAATTCAGGAAAGTACCATGCCATGTTGAGAAGTAGTCACCGTAAAACTTTTATCAGGAATCAAATTTTCTATTTTATTTCTCGAAGGACAACCCGCCGACAAGTTCAACCGTCATCAAGGAAATTGAGACCCGTACCAAGGTGATTCCACCTTAAGATAGCAAACTGACTTAGCACGTATTAGGAGGATTAAGACAAGTATATACACCTCTTCATCAACACTATTCCGGAAGGCAACTCGAACTGAATTGCGGGACACAATTCTTTTAACACGGGGAGACTGTAACATTTCGCATTTTCAGGTCATTTTACGACTTAAATTATTCCATTATTTCTTTATTTATAGAGATTTACGTGTTTACTTTTTATTTAAATCGTCTAGTAAAAATTCTAATAAGTAAATTAGAACAAGACTTATATATATTTTTTCTTGGTTTTCAAATAATACAAACAATAAAAGCCCTTAAGCAACAAATCTAATACAAGAAACAAATGAACTTCCCTACAAACTAGCAAAGCGTCGCGTACACCTTTGCTTCCAAACCCTCAAACCAGTAATATGAAACTAGGAATAAGATGGGCAAAATCCCATCCTAATATAATTCTATTACCCAATGTATAAAGCCCATAATCCCTTTTATCCAACTCCTTAAAACCCACGTATATTCTTGATTCTGCTTCCACGCAAACCCCAAATGTAAACCTCTTTTAATCCATGTACATTGACCATGCTTAAACCCAAAAATTCCTTGCCTAAATTGGATCAACATACGAATGTGACATCCAAGAGGAACACTATGCATGCCATACCATTTGTGCATAAAAGGCTCTACTCACTTCTTTGCAAACTCAGTTGGAGAAACACAAAGAAACTCAACACTATCATATTCATACTCATACACCATTCACCATTGTTCCGTGTCCTCCTAGCCTTGTTTCGACTTGCATACAACACGCAATCCTACCACTACATTCGTAATAAACCCTAAGTCTCAAGAAACCCTAATTAAGGTTTCTTTGGGTTCGTTCCTCTTACGAGTCGATCACACCAAGACAAGCGAGCAACGTTCGTGTACGTGGTCATAAGGGGTGCAATAGTCAAGTTTATTATTTGGTTGGGTGTTTGGTTCGTGTATACGTAAGGGGTAAAAAGCTTCGTGCGTTCATCACTTCTTTGGGCCAAGTTCTTCGCGTTCATCTCTGCGTTTTTGTGAGCTATCTATCCTTATTACTTATCCTTAATATGCGATCTATATGTCATTAGTAGTGTGCTTGAAAATCCCTAAAAACAAAACTATTTTGTTCACCTCCTGATGCGTAGCATTTTACACTATCTTAAAAACTGCCCTGTTAGGTCGACTTTAGGCTTTGTTTCGACCCAATTAAACTTGGAGATAAGGTCAGCACATAGGGGCGTTTTATAGTCGACATGGTAGGCTTTATTTAGCAACTTGAATCACGAAAAACGGTTAAGAATCAAGCCCGCAAACTGAGTCTCAAGTTAGTGCTGTTGTCGCGTGTTCAACAGTTAATACTGTTGGAAGGTCGCGACACCACCACATTCACACCCATTTTTAACCCGCTTAATCACCTCGAAACGTAAAACTTAATTAATAAAAGTTGTAGTGGACCTGACATAGTTTATAAATATACCTTTAGTTTGTCGTAAGGTTAAGTAACGAACTCGCAAATAGGACTAAAATTAGTACTGCTGTTGCGTGTTCCAACAGTTGAAACTGTTGGCGGAAGGGGTCGTGCACCCTTACTTTAGCCTCGTTTTTAGTCACTATAATGACTTCGAATTGCAAAACTTATAAAAGATGAATTGTTGTACTCCTGGCCTAGTTTTCAAAAGTATTTTTGGTTCGTCATAATACTGAGTAACGAGTTTGTAATCCGCGAACAAAGTCAGCCAAAAGTCACTTGAAAAACACTTGACCAAAAATAAGTTTTCTGTCTTGTAACCCAGTCGCGACACCCCTCTCTTGGCCACGTTTTTTTAACATATCCAACGACACTTTTAGACAAAACTTAAATAACGAAAGTTGTTGACAACCTGGCCTAGTTTTCAAAACCACTTTTGGATTGTAATTTCATTAAGTAACGAGCCCAGAATTTGATTGTAAAACTTTACGTTTGTCCCCTAAATTTCATCAATAAAACTAAATTTTTAAATTCGTTTTGTTATAATTTCGTCTATTTGTTTGACACGTTTAGAGACCAAACCAAGTGTCGATTGAATTAACTAGTAAAGTACTTACAACCTAGTTTCTAAAATGTCTGACATCGTAATTTACATGTTTAATGGTAAGAGATTATTACCCGATACATTTGGCCAATTTTCATAAATAATCACATTTTAAACAAGTACTATTTCTCAAACTTAAGCACAATACTAAGGACAAGATTGCATACATTGTAGTACATTACATGATTAGTAATATGCGTATTATTCATTTAGGTAGCGGATAGAGTTTTGCATTGTTTTCGCGTGCACCATTTACCTTGCTCGCTTCATATTCATTGCTACCTCATTAAGGTGAGTTTATAGTCCCCATCTTACTCTTTTCAATCATTTATCAAATCTCGGGGATGAGATCATGTTTGTTTTACAAAATGGATGCAAGTACATTTTAATTCAAATATTACGAATTTGCCTAAGTAGCTATAACCCACTATGCCCATCATCATGAACTGTTAATTACTGGATTGTAAGCGAGAATGTTATAAATAGATCTATTTGGAGTGACGCTCCCGTTCGGGCAAGTAGCACTTGCTAGTATTTCGGTTAAACGGAACGACGAACGTATACCATTTCAGATCATATAGATGTTACGGGTTGAACATCTACATTGGGCACCCTCATTTAAATGTACTTGATATACATTCATTGTTGAGCTTCAGTGTCATGAGCTTAGTGCATTTCGTAATACATTTTTGTGATATTGTAATTGCTACTCTATTACAGGGAAATCTTGCTATCCGCCTCATTTAATTTATAAACCTATAAATTCACCAACATTATTGTTGACGTTTTAAAACATGTTTTCTCAGGTACTTAAGTGCTAGGTGCTAGCTTGATGTGCATTGGAGTCTAAACAATACAAGATTACTTTTCAAACGACACTTAGAGGTCGTTCTCTCATGACTTGTGCAATGGTATTATGAAGTAATGCCCCCGGAACATCATTTCCGCTGCGACCCATTTTGGGGGTGTTACAGATTGGTATCAGAGCCAAGGTTATAGAGAACTAGGTTGCATATTTTACCTAGACTATAACCGTTTTCAAACATTGCACCATACAAAAGTTTTTCAAGGGACATACATACATTACTGGTTTGCATCTAGTATACATGCTTACATGACATGCACCATTTTAGCATTAGTTGGTTATACTAAGTGCTTACATAGGTTATATACGTGCTTACATGATATATATATATATATATATATATATATATATAAATGCCTCTACAGATTCGATCTCAAAGATTAAGGACGAAGATATCTTTTCGACCATTCAAAGATTGTCCAAGACTTGTATCGCTGCTCGCCTTACTTCGAAGCAGGCTAATTGGGATGTTTGGATTTCTAAGCCTTTTGATTTGTTTGTATAGTCTTTTTGGTTTTGGTAGGCTCATGGATTTAGTTAGCTTGGCTATGTACAACAGCTTGTTTTATCCTCTTTGAGCTTTTTTGGAGCTTTGTTTTATATATTTTCTTCCTAGCTTTTCAAAAAAATATATAATTCCACCCACATAATATATATGAATTAAAAAATTAGATTTATTTATTATTTATTTATTTATATTATATTAATTATATATTATTATAAATCTAGTTCGGTTCGGTTCGGTTTTTGGACGAAAACCAAAACCGAACCAAAATTTTTCTGTTTTTAAAAAAGTAAAAACCGAACCATCGGTTTTTAGTTTCGGTCGTTTTTTCGGTTCGGTTTTTCGGTTTTTGGTTTGATTTCGGTTTTTTCGGTTTTTCCGGCTCACCCCTAACAAATAGTTAGTTGACCTATTGAAGATGCTTTCAGAAGTTAGAACTAAATTGACCCAACTTGGGCGAGACACGCAAAACACTTAAAGTGTGGTTGACGCACATCATTTATAAGCATTTAGGAGCGGTGAACATTAAACGTTGTGATTTTAAATGCTTGTTTTGTAAGTAGTAAGTAGCTTTATCTTTTTGAATGCTCATTTTATAAACGGCCCATGAAATAGTATTTAGGAGCGTTGGTCATTTTAGAGTTGTTTTACACATTAGAAATATAACTACAACTAGGTTAACAAGCATTTTTATAGAAGAAAGCAGCTAATGCTCACTACTACTGCTTACTGCTAATGCTACTTTTGCCAAACACCCTTAGTGAAAAGGCATAAATTCTTGAAATGTGGTTTTTTTGTTATTTGAAACCAAAAGAAATACAAGGCCCGTGCGCATGGGCAGAGACATTAGAGGGCATGGTGAGCACGTGCCCCTATCAAAAAAATTTCTAGTGTAAATTTACTAAAATTTGGTAGCTATTTTCCCTTAACAAATTTTTTTATAGTGCCATAACTTTCTAACCTACATGAAATAGAAACACAAATCGTTGTTCCAAATAATAACTTGGTATATCTAGCTAAGATCAAGATCTCATGATTCAAGCACTTGGTCACATTTGCATGCTATTATTAGAAACTTTTTAACCAATTGCCCTACTTGTATGGTGTCGCGCACACACACACTCTCCAGTCTCCATGTATAAATCCTACTGATAATGTGCATCGATCTTGTTTCTTACTCCTGATCAAAGATGCATCTTGGCATCTTGCTCAACAAAATATTCAAACTATCAAAGGTATTTATTCAGATTTTTATTACTCATGTATATACACTTGAGTTTCTAATGTCGAGTGCATGACTTGCGATCTAATTTTTATTACTAGTAAAATGATATTCCACTGTGCATGCTTCCGAGATTTAGAATGTCTTTTTTTCTTATGGTGCGTTACTAATGCTCGTAACACCATACAGATCAAATGGGATTTTAAAACATATATACAGATTTTGTGATATATCTAAAAAATGTATGTATTTATTTTTTTCTTTTGGTAAAAGGGTTTTATCCCCGTTAAACGTTAAACTCTGGCAAAACAAAGTTAAGGTTCATTGGTCAATGAGGTGTGTAGATAGTAACTCTACGTATGTATTGTGCAAGAGTTTTTGGGTGTGATAGTACCTGCTCTGCACTTTCAAGTTGCAAATATGAAATGTCACCAACATAATGTTGCATTAGATGCGATATCCTTTCTGCCCGGTAGATCGAGAACAAGGTTAGCGTTTAATTTTTGATATAACCTGATCTATTTGTTTTTTTTCGTAAAAAAGTGTCTCATTTTTTTTTTTTTTTTGCTTCTCTTTGGAAATTTAGATCTGTTTCAGGACATCAAGATGGCAGATACTGAAAATACCATTGATGTTAGCATAGCAAAACAATTGGACTAACAGTAATGAAAAAAACCAAACTAACAATAGCAATAGCAGGTGACAAAAATGATAGTGGCAATTAATACTAGCAGTGGTATATGGCGCAATGAGACTGACAACAAGACAATGGATAACAGTGAATGGAAATGACACGCCAATGTGATAGCGATAATAAACAATGTTAATCGTCTCTGTTCGCATGCTGGTGGAGTGGATTAATGAATCGTGCTGGTGGTGGAGGTGGAAGCGTTAATAACAATAACAACCTTAGTACTGGTAGTGGACAAGACAACACTAATGTCGACAATGATCCAAAGATAAACTCGTCCGTATGTTTAACATCCGATTTCTTCCCAGAAGAATCATTCAAAAGCTGGTCAAACTACAGCAAGGCCTTAATGGAAACCAAAGCCCGTCTAAAAGAGCGTCTCCTGGCCCGTTCATCAGATGACTTTGAAATAAATGGAATGCGTGCTCGAAGTCAGAACGAGATGAAGCGGTCCCTTAATTGGTTTGACCTCATCTGGTTCGGTGTTGGAGCTGTCATGGGTGCTGGTGTTTTTGTCCTTACTGGAGAAGCTGCACATGATTTAGCAGGTCCCGGTGTTATAATATCCTATCTAATATCAGGATGTGCTGCTCTACTTTCTGTCATATGTTATACTGAATTCGCGGTTGAACTTCCGGTGGCTGGAGGCTCGTTTGCTTATCTAAGAGTAGAGCTTGGGGATTTTGTAGCTTTTATTGCAGCCGGTAACATCTTATTTGAGTACGTTGTAGCTGGAGCTAGTGTATCGCGTTCATGGACTTCGTATTTTGCAACTTTATGCAACTATAAACCTAATGAGTTGCGTATTAACATTCCATCTATGGGGGAAGGCTTTGACTACTTGGACCCAATGGCTGTCTTGGTGTCTGTAGTCATTTGTATCATTGCATCTTTCAGCGTGAAAGGATCATCAAGGTTTAATTCTGTTGCAACCATCATTCATATTGCTGTCTTGCTTTTCATAATCATAGCAGGAGCAACAAAGGCTAATCCAGCCAACTTTGACCCTTTTGCACCTTTTGGTATTCGTGGTATTTTAAAGGCTTCGTCCGTGATTTTCTTTGCGTATGTTGGGTTTGACGGAGTGGCGACATTAGGAGAAGAAACCAAGAAGCCGGGAAGAGATATACCAATTGGATTAGTGGGGTCTATGTTAATAGTTATCACTACTTACTCACTCTTGGCTATGGTACTATCCCTAATGCAACCCTATAACCAAATTGATGTTGACGCCCCTTTCACAATTGCATTTGAAGCTGTTGGAATGAACTGGGCGAAAATTTTAGTCGGCTTAGGAGCGCTAAAGGGAATGACTACTGTTTTGCTGGCTACCATCATAGCAGAATCTCGCTATTTCACTCACATTGCTCGGACCCACATGGCGCCACCTATTCTAGCTGTAGTTCATAAAAAACTCGGGACGCCAGTGAATGCCGCCATTATTATGACTGCTGCAAACTGCCTAGTCGCATTCTTCACAAGCCTTGATGTCCTAGCAAGTCTTCTTTCCATTTCTACCCTTTTCATCTTTTCACTAGTGGCAATTGGGCTATTAGTAAGAAGATACTACTCAACCGGGATGACATCTGATCGAGATAGAAACAAACTGATTATGTTTCTAATGCTGATTGTGTGTTCGTCTACCGGAATATCTTTACTTTGGGCATGGGGAGTAAATAGTTGGTTGGTGTATGCTATTGTAGCAGGAATATGGTTTTTGTCCACATTGGGTATTAGACTGCAAGTGAACCAAGCAAGGAATCCTAGGCTGTGGGGAGCCCCATTGGTTCCATGGCTACCATCGTGCAGCATAGCACTGAACCTGTTCATGATGGGCTCGATAGATGGAGCATCTTTCTTGAGGTTCACGGGGTGGACTGCTGTCTTGCTCACATACTACTTTCTAGTGGGTTTGCATGCTTCGTATGATGCATCAAAGGAGACTATCAAGATGGAGGATGACAATGAAGTTGAAAGAGACCGAGTGTCAACAACTTCTGAAGCTTTAGAACTCAATACAATAACAACTAGCCGAGCCTGATTTCTGAGTATTGATTTTTTGTACAAAAGTTACATTATGACTAGAACACGATTTATTTTTCCTATCATATATATCTTGAGCACACAACGCCACAAAATTGATCAGTTCTATTTTGATTAAGCAGAAGAAGGGTAGAGTGCAAGTATCTATCACTATCCAGTTATTAAAACTTTAAAATACGAAAAAATCACAATTTGTATATTTATCCTTATATTAGTAAAATTCCATTGATCATTATTTATGCATAAATACGATTTTCAAGACATAGATGACTTAAGTAATTCATCAAACTGTGTATACACAACATACATGTTAATTGTTAGTACAAAATTCGTGTTGGTTTTGGTAGCGTGTTAAGTCTCTTATCGGGTCGGGCCTTCAAGCGACTTGGGAGCTGGATCCTGTACTAGAGCAAGAGAAGTGATGATGTTCTGCACAATTAAAAGTAAACCGTTAGCCTTACCGCGGGGACGGACCCCGCGATTAAGCTCCGGCGTGAGAGTAAGTACACATGTTTGTCAGGGAATGTCAGAGTATGTGTAAGAGTTAATGATTAGAGAGAATGTACCTTTTGAGATGTACTGTGACTCCTATTTATAGGTGTCTAGTACTAGGGTTTCCTAGTATTTCGGTTACTTTAGTAGTGGTCGGAGTGGGTCCCTTGTCGGGCAAGGGTCCACGTATAATCGTGTTTGCGGACACGAGTGTTCTTCCGCGGTCAGTGTTTGTCCGCGGGGGCGCACGGGTGCGGCTAAGAAGATACTCGCGTGCGTCTTTGAAATATCCGGAGCGTCACCCTTGTCAGGCTTAGCGGTCCAGCTATTTGTTGTATTGGGCCTGGGCCCATATACGTATATTATGAACTAAGCCCAGTAAGCTTGGTGCTCATACTATACGTTATCAAGTCCCCCCAGTCTAGTTTGCTTACCATACGCGGTACAATTATAGCGTGCGGTGAGCATTACTAGACTTAAAGTTCCGCGATCAAATCTTACTCCTTCTGTTACTACGCGGTCTTTGTACCGTTTTGGCAGTTTGTCGTTGGCTACGTGGACTCTTCATGTCCTTTCATCTTCTGCATGATTTGACCGCCTGGGTCCCCTATCCAGCTGTTATCATCATCTTTTTACTATGTTTTCGCGCCGTTGATTGGGAAGTGTCCTGGCACGTGTCGTCATCCTACCTGAACCTAACTTAAATATACCATGGGTATAAATAGTCGATTCGT
>BQNB010084407.1:0-18870 GCA_026074375.1 Tanacetum coccineum | reverse complement strand
AGTCTACTGTTATTAGACTTCGTATTCCACCAAGACAATCAACTCGACTAACTTCACCAACACTAATCCTAACTGCTGCTGATGCTAAAGATATAATCTTACAAGATACCATTCAACTAAGCATTGCTAAGCATAAAATTCATGATGAACTTAAAGCAAAGGAAAATGTAGAAAAAGTTGAAGAGCACTTGATCAATGAGGAGATTGAGAAACTGGTATAAGGAACAGAGAATGTAGAAAATGTTGAGGTTGATAATTCTATTAGTCATAGTCAAAATGATCCCGACACTAGGTTAGAGCCCAGGGGTAATAAGGAAAGTCCGGATGTGGAGAAAACTGCAGATGTTTCACAACCTGTGAACGTTATTAAAGAGGAGGACGAGTCAACATAGGATGATTATGAGTTGAGAAGAAGTGAAAAAGGGAAGGAGGTAGAGGAGACTAGGAATACACCATCCCCTACAACAATTATATCCCTTAGGATTCATTCTACTCTCATATCTTTAGATATTGAGAAACTCTAGGAATTGACGGTAACTGATCCAGGACCTTCATCTTCAACACCATCATCATCTTCACCAAAACCAACATTATAAATGTCACAACACATCTTATCGCTGTTCAAACCCAAGACTGGACGATTCAAACGATACAAGAGTTTCTTCGATGAATTTCAAGGATGATACAGTTATTTGTTTGAACACCTAAAGACAAGGTTCATGCCAAGAAAGAAGTTTCATGTGCTTGCTCAACACTTACAAGAAGTCATGGAAGATTCATTGTTCAAAATGGTAGATGCCCGTGTTAAGGAACTTACCAAGACACAAGTTCCAATATATGTTGCATAGGGGCTTATAATGGAAAGACAACAGAGTCAAGCTGATGTGGCAAAGATGATTGTAGATGTGATTCAGCAAGAACGCAAAAATATTTGGGCAGAGATTTCTTCACAAATTAACAATGCTAACACTAACCATATTCCTTTTCAAGTTGATTCATCTGTCAGTAACTACATGTCAAGTCATATTTTGCATATTCATCCAACTCAAGCCAGTCAAGCTTTTGCACACGAACAACAATATCAACTTTATCTGACAATGAAAGACAATCCACAACTGCAACATGATGATTTACCAATTTGGCTAGCACTCAAGATCAAGTTTGAACGACTTCAGGATTCTAATACTCCTTGTCAAAATTCTACCATTCGCCTAAGAGATCATGACGATCCTCACGATTATGCTCATCCTAAAGCGGGGAATAGTGCAAAGAGGCATCAGTATCACATTGATCAGATGCAAAACTTCTTGAAGAATAATATTGTGTGGGAAAGCAGAAAAGAGATTTTATCTTTACCATTTCCACATAAGCCAACTCTAGTTGTTCAAAGCTGCCAAAGAGATCCCAAAGCTCCTGCATTATCTCTGATCAATCAAGATCTATTGTATCCAAAGAAAGGCAAATCAGGATCTGGGAAAATTGTGTTATCTCTACACAAGTTTTCTGCAGTTATCTTTCCTGATGATGAAATTGAAGAAAGAACTTCCAGATGGGTAGACAAATGTGTGAAGAAGTTTAATCCTTATGCTCGATACAATGTTGAACATCGAAAGAATCCACATGCAAAGATATTCTACATTAAGAGACAAAAAGAACCCGGAAAGCTAAAAGAAGAAATCTACTCAAATTCAAAGATTGTTCAAATCATCAAGACTTATGGTGAATTAGGACATGAGCACAAGTTTATAACAGAGATTATTGCAAAAATAGCAAATGGTAGCATAGTGTCAATCACTAAGCCAGATTATAAGAACCTCAACAAGAATGATATTGAGGATATATATCTACTAATTGTTAACGTCAAGGTAGATGACTATATTGAAACTGGACTACTGTGGTCACTGCCAGTCTTCATCAGGAGTACAGTAATCTGGGAAAGAGTACATGACTTTTAGCTAGGTGTGGAAAGCTATCAACAGAAGGTTAATCTTATTGCACCAACAATCAATTTCCATGGCATTGAGAAGTATAAGATGTTCTCCATCGTCTTTAAACCAGTATACGGCATTATATACAAGAACAACAAGAAAGAGAATAGAGTAATGAGACATCAAGAGGTTCATAAGTTTTGTGATGCTACATTGAAAAGAGTCTTAGAAGGGTCAAAAAGCCATAATAATGATGTGAAGCATGGTTATGTGACTCCAAGTCTCGGTAAAGAAGATGATGAGTACCTGCAACTGTTTGAGGAAGAAATTGAAGAATGGTTGAAGCATCGTGATTAGATGAGTCGTTGGGAGATGTATGTGAATGGAAGACCACTAGGATCAAGAAGGGAACGCCCAGAATAATCGACCCTTAGGAGAGATTGTTAGGATCATAAAAGTTTCGATTATGATACTTTAAGTAGTTTTATTAATTATTAGTGTTTAGTGTTTATTTTACAAAGTATAAAGTAGTTTGTAATAAGAAGAAATATGCTAAAAGTGAAAAATAGCATATTATCCAAAGAATAGGGACTAGATTACAAAATTAGGAAAATAAAGGAAGGTAAGCTAACCTCTCTCTCCTATAAATACCCACCTAATCAACATTAGGTGGTTAAGGCTTGTAACAAACTCACTTTCCCTCCCATTTCTCTTTTTTATAAAATTTAGAAAATTATGAAAGTCTTGCCTTCCTCTCTTAATTCTCTCTATTCTAAACCTTCCTAAATCATGTGATTCAAAATAAAACAAGACCTAACACGACCAATATGATTGCTCATTCCTTAACTCGAGCAAGCTAAAGATGAAACTATCTTAGGTATCAAAGATGGATACCTGAATTCCTAAAGATCTAGGGGCGAACCTCACAACTTGTGGTAGAATTTTTAAAGTGGTAAGGTTTTTGTGCTAGTCATATATTTTCTATCCATGAGACGCTAATAATACTCAGTTTTCATCGGTATGTGCCAGAAAAAAATTTAAATTTGGGTCAAAAATTACCTTATACGCTATGTTTTGGTATATTACACATCATTTTAAGGACAAAGCAAATGCAATTGAAGGAATAGTTTCTAAGTCTTAAATCCCCCCTACACTTATTTTGAACATTGTCCTTAGTGTTCTTAAAAGTACCCGAATAAACGAATAAAAGGAAAGAAAAAGGGAAAACAAACTAGTACTCCCCTGGTTTTGCTCAATAATGGAGAAGAAACAAGTGATAAGCTGGTTATATCGTCATCCAAGAATCGTCCATATGAAACTCCTAAGAACTCTAAAGCTTTTTCTTATCAAATATAACCTGCAAATCAAGGACAAGAAACAATACACCTAACATAAAATTGGTGGGATTATAATATACAATGATGTGATAAGGGTTTTGACATTACGAAAGCAGTAAATATAGGATGCTTGTGCTAAATGAAATCATGGTTTTCTAAAAGTTTTAGGAAAATTACAAATTTTGGAAGTTATACAAAATTAATTTTTCAAAAATAATAAAAATTTGAATTTTCACAATTCTGGAGACGTGACGTCGTAACGAAAAATCCTGACGCCGTCTCCAGACACTGTGAAAATTTTACATTCGTTTTCTTGGCAAAAATTTCTGCACGCAATTCTATTAGTTATTTCCTGTAAAAATACTGCATAAACCTCAAAAATTATTAGCACAGACATATGAGTCTAACAAACATGACACACGACACACAAGACACTCCTAAGATGCGAGAAAATAAAAGATTGGTTGCCTCCTAAAAATCGCTTTTCTTTATTTAACGAGTCTTATAGCTAGACTCGGAGTCACACTCCTTACGTGACTCTTCCTTCGTTTCTTACTTCACATCCTTCATTTTCAGAAATAGTCATTGTCAAACACCATACTTCTCCACTGGTTGAACTCCATCTCTTTCTCTTGGTGGTATTTGATTCTTTCTTCCCACTCTAAAATCAACTTACTAATGGTATTTGTAAGGGTTGTAGGATTTAAATCAACCTTGGCATTCTTCTCCAATTCACTAAGAGTGCAGAGACCTTAACGAAATCTATCTTGTTTTTGTTAGATTTTAGAGTTTTTGTGCCTTTTTCAAATCTAATCATGGCCTTAGCCGTTGTTAGGAATGGTGTTCCAAAAATGAAAGGATTGTTCCTATCTTCTTTTATGTCTAAAATCATGAAATCTACGAGGTACACATAGCCAGCTATATCAATTAATACGTCCTCAGCTAACCCTAACAGGTAAATATAAGAGTGGCTGGCTAGGGAGAGTCTAACGTCAGTTCCTATAGGCTCTTTGTCGGTCAGCCTACTGTAGAAGGACATAGGTATTACGTTCACATCGGACCCTGTCGATCAAGGTATTCACCTAATTTATTCCTCCTATGCTACAAGGTATCATAAAGTTTCCCTCCATATCATCCTTTTTCACTAGTTTTATCTTTAGGATCGCGTTGTACATAGATTTTGCGGGTAAGGATTTGTAGGTCTCATGATCCATTTTACCTAAACGTGTGGCTAGCAACGAGTCATTTTACTTATGGTTATCTACAAGACCCTCGATTAATTTTTTATTGATTTCGTGCTTAAGGTAAAACCCTATGTGTCGTGACCTAGGCGTCTCTACTAGTGCTTCAGCCTTTGTTTCTACTCATGTGAGTTATTCCTTTATACTCTCAACTAACCTACCGTCAGTTCCTTCTTCCATCTCTTCCTCCTTATCAGGTGACTCAATGGGCTCTAATACTTCTAATTCGTTGAGCCCTATAACGTTCTCGTTAGTGACCTCGTCGCCTTCAATACCCTTCTCTTTCTCCATCTTAATGATGGAGATGGCGTTAATGCTTTTAGTGATTGGGATGCAGGCTTCTTCTCTAACTAACACCTTCTCCGGGGTCCTACTTGATGTGAGCTCCCTTAGAAGCCTGAAAATCTCCGCCATCCTATCGTTAATTTCTTCTCTTTACTTAAAGATGGATTTTTCGAACCTTTCCATCATTTTCGTATGTGCCGCCATGTAGCCTTGTACTCGGGCCTCAAAGTTAGGTTCAAGTGTTTGGTTTTGGGGATCCGAACGGTTGCCTTGGTGGCTCGTTAAAGTTTTGTGAGCGTGGATTTGAAGAAATCACCTTTGTGTTTTCTTGAGGTACGTGTGTTGATCTTGTTTTAGGTGTTGTTCTTAGTCCTTTTAGCAAGTAGCTAATTTGGTCTTCAAGCTTAATAAGTCGTTGGTCAGGCGTTTTTGGTGTACTGTGAGGCAAAGAAATTGCCCTGACCGGTTTTGCGAAGTCTCTTGAATCATTCCAGCCTTCATGGTCGTAAAGAGTGAGGTTCTCAATGATCTCTCAAGATTCTTCAGTGTTCTTATCGCGAAGCTTACCGCCAACGGCACGATCAATTTCATTCTTAAGATGAAAAGAGACATGATCGTAGAAAATTTGGATTTGGAGCCAAAGATCGATGCCATGATGAGCAACCTTTTGGAGTAAGTCCTTGAAACAAGTCCATGCTTCAGAGAGAGGTTCACTCTGATGTTGTTGGAACATCAAGATGTCATTTCAGAGTTTAGAAGTCCATCCCGGTGGAAAGAATTGAGCAAGGAAACGAGTAGTAAGATCCTCCCAAGTGGAGATGGATCCTACTGGAAGACGTTCAAGCCAATTGTTGGCTTGATCGCGAAGGGAAAATTGAAATAAACGTATGCGCGTCCTTTCCCTATTTGCAACATCAAGGTCAAGTGAGTCTACAAGTTTTAGAAAATCCTTAAGATGTTGGTTTGGATCCTCGGACCGAAGTCCATGGAAAGAGCATCCGTTTTGCACCAACCGGATGGTGTCGGATCGCAGAGGCACCACATTGTTCCTATGGGGGAGCTCAATAGTGTTTTAATAGCCCTAGTGGCTAGGTCTGGAGTAATCTCCAAGAGTACGGATAGGATTTTGTTTTCCATAGAGGTCAATAAAAAAGATTTACAAAACAAATAACACAAAGAAAATATAGACTAAAGAAAGCTAATAGATAGAAATTAAAATCTCGCTAGAAATGAATCTAGCGAGTAGACCTAAAATAGATAGAGTTCAAACCTATACTATTCCCCAGCAACGGCGCCAAAAACTAGATGCGGTCATTGTAAACGCAACAGGTTTTATAACTCCCTAGGCAGAGCACCTAATCGTTGCAGTGTAGTATAGCAAGGACTCTGGGGGGTTTTATCGTTCTCTAGGCGAATAGCATCTGAAGGGTCTAACTAAACCTAACTAAGATCTAAGAGGTTGAGAAAAGATTATTTTTGTGTTTTTATATTTTTATGAAAGCAATTAAAATTCAGGTTTTAAAGGTAGGTTTTGGTTTTAAACTAATTAAACTAATATTAAATCTAAACTACTTTGGTGGAACTCGTATAGGAAGACAAACGTATTTACTTAATCATGCACTACTCCTCAGTTTGCTTCTCCTAATCTTATTGCTTTGTCACACTTGTGATGATCTGTGTAAGTATTTCTTAGGTCATGAATAGATTACACGAATCTGATGTCTATATAATATTCCGTTAAGGTAACGCACAGGTAAGGTAGTATGAAGACTATTACAAGGCCCCTAAGAGTACATTACATGCACTAAAACACTTAATAGGGATCAACCATATTAGGGGTAAGGTAGTATGAAGACTCTTACCAATGGTATCCTTTCTACGTACTCGTGTTTCCCAAGACGTCTATGCTAATGTAATATTTTATAGCTAGTTTTCTAGAGCCTAACGCGCACATCCATCATAAGAAGAAATATTAAAAGGATCTACAAACTAAGTTTCATGCAATCATAAGTAAATACTAATGGATCTAGCCTAGCATGTTAAAGAGAAGCGAAGAACAAGAATCAATCAAACAATACATAAACATATTGAAAGATTAAAGGATAAATGACTTCACTTGATTAAAACATGTGTTCAAGGCTGATACAAGAGGGTTTTTAAGCCCTAGTAATGGCCTAAAAGTTGTTACACTCGAACTATAATGTTTAGGGTTCGTCTCCCAAAAGTTGCACGCTAAAACCCTAAAAACGTAGGTGTATATATAGGAATTAAATCGCGACGCCGTCGCCAAAATCCTGACGCCGTTGCTTTGCCAAATCTTCTTAGGGTTTCTTTAAAACAAAACCACATTTCGTACAGTTCAATTCAAAACATTTCAAAACACATTTGAGTATCATTTTCCCCCAACGGAAAAACAGTAAAAATAGGGCTACGAGAACTCACCTCAAGCAAGTCTTTAGCAACCAAATCTCAATCACACAAGCAAATGCAACGACGCCCGCACACGACCTAGTCCAGTTAATGTCCCAATTTAATCATCCATTTCCAAAACAATCTTCACGTTTGATGCATAGAGTTTAGACGCGTGGTATAATTACCCAAAACAATTTAGTGGTGTGATGGTTGACGACTTATCCCAACAATCATATCAATCTGATATCTCAACGGTACATACTTATGCTTTTTAAAAAAATATATAATAATATAAGTAAATATTTATAATAATTAATTATAAATATATCTCGATAAGTCCCTTCGGTAACCTTAGCCACCTCGAAAATAATCATAATATGGTTGAAATTGAAACGTTTACTCATAATAAACACATTAGAGAAGTTTCGAGAAAAATTATATTTTTTGTCTTTTAGTGAATTTATAAAAATAATTAAAATAATAAAATATATTTTTTATAAAAAAAAATAAAAAATTATGTTCTTAAGTAAAATTTTCTAAGTATAAACTTTTTACAAAATTTTGACATGACTCGTACGTTCAACAACAATTTCCAAGGTTTCAAAACCTTATTTTCAACACTTTTCACAAATTCAACATTTTTCGACAAAATTCCAAAATCTCAATCTTTAACGGTTACTAAAACGTTTTTCCTAAAATATCGTTCAATATCACTTCGCAAATACATTTTCACTTTTAAAAGTCCGTCAAAATTCTTATAACGACCAAATATCGCTTATTGGCTTTAGGCCCCTAAGGGTCCATTAAGATATTTAACCAAGTCCAAAATAACGATCCAAGTCCGAAAACCATGTCATTTACACACATCGCTTATACCATAAGTAAAAATAATCCGGAACCAAAATAAGCCCCTCCACATTAGCCACTACTTAAAAGTAGAACTAATTTGGACCTGAGTCCATACACTCCAAAATACTATATTAAGCTTAAAAAAGCTAATAAACAACGTACCGCATTTGTTTTTTAACCACTACCATAAACCACAAAAATAATCCCATCATACGCCATATACAAAAAATAATCAAAATCACTTTCCTAGTGATTTTTGGGAAAATAATGCAAATAAGCCCACAATAAGCCAAAAATCGGCTTTAAAAAAAGATTAAATAGAGTTTATTCAAGCTATTACAAAAAATAAGCTATCTAGCAACATATATTATTCAACCATCACGACCACAACATCAAAACTACAAAAAACCCTTATTTTCCTTTTTAAACCCAACGAACCAAACACCCTCTTTTTATTTATTTCGCTTCCAAAAATCGATTTTCACGACGATCAACTTGCACAACTAACATCTATGCATCAATATAAATCCAAAAGGATGAACGAAACTTAAATTTGAAAACTTACAAGAAAATCTTCAAAAGATATATTTGACACGAACCGGACAACCCAACTTTGTGTTTAAATGAATACCCGAGCACTAGAATCTACCCAAAATATCACCAATCTTCATGTTTTTTGATCAAAGTTGAAAAACTATTTGTTTGTGTGTGTTTGGTGTTCGGACGAACCAACAAGGGAGAGAAAGAGGAGATATTTTTTTGTGAAAAATAACTATGTGTTATTCAAAGGAGGATAAGGATCTTTTTATGTGTACCATCCATGGACACACTTCCTAAAACTTTGCCTTGATGTCTCCTAAGAGACTAGAACCGGCCATGGGATCCAAGGGGTCTGGATCTTTTCTTACGTGTCGGATCACTAAAGTACACAGTAAACTCAACCTAAAAAATTATACCCCAAAGTTAATTAGCCTTTTATCGCCTTAAAAATACTTTTACATTAACCTAGAGTATTCACTCGACATATTTTCACTTTAAACCCTTCAAAACTCATTTGGACATTAACGGACATGTCAGACTCGTTTTTTGGCATTTCTTAAAATTCACGGGTCAAACCACCCGGAATAAAAATAATACAATAATACCTTCTAAAAAGGAATTATTAACCACAATAAACCATAATTCATCACAATACACATAAAATCACCACCGTCAACAGGTAATAAAAACTAAATAAACTGACAAAAGACTAATATTGCAAAGGACTAAAACTAAATATTCAGAACAAGAAAAGGCAAAGGTTTACATCTACCCTCCTTAAATAGATTTTTAGACCCTGAAATTCAGCTACTAACAACCTAAACAATGCGGTACTTTCTATTTCATCTTTTCTTACACGTACCCAAGTTGAAATTCGGGGCCATGTTTCGAATTCCACCGAACCTTGACGATGGCAATCCTACTACGCTTCAACTTCTTAAACTCTCTTTCTAAAATTTCCACAGGATCTTCCATAAATTCAACTTAGCATCAACTCGAATCTCATCCAAAGGCACTTGCAGTGTTGGATCAGCCAAACACTTCTTAAGGTTTGACATGTGGAACGTGTCATGAACACCGTTCAATTCCTCAGGAAAATCTAACCGATAGGCCACAAGGCCTACCTTTTCAATAACCTCAAAAGGTCCAACAAATCTAGGTGCTAACTTCCCTTTCTTCCCAAAGCGTACCACACCTTTCTAAGGCGACACTTTAAGCAAGGCATAGTCACCTATACTAAACTCTTATTAGCATAACTTTTCTGGCGATCACGCGCAGCCTTATGTCTATCCTTAATCTGCGAGATCTTCTTGGTAGTCTCTTGCACTAACTCAGGTCCTATCAACTGACCTTCTCCAACCTCAACCCACATAACTGGCGAACAACACTTTCTACCATACAATGATTAAAACGGAGCACATCTCACACTAGCATGATAACTATTGTTATACGAAACTCAACCAACGGAAGATGAACATCCCAACTTCCCCGAAGTCCAGGACGCACGCTCTAAGCATGTCTTCCAAAGTCTGAATAGTACGCTCACTCTGACCATCGGTCTGAGGGTGGTAAGCCGTACTCATGTCTAAACGGGTTCCTAATGCCTCTTGCATTGACTGCCAAAACCTTGATGTGAAACGACTATCACGATCCGATATGATCGAGATCGGCACACCATGTCTAGCAACTATCTCATTCAAATACAATCTAGCCAATCTATCCATCTTATAATCCTCACGCATAGGTAGAAAATAAGCAGACTTAGTCAATCGGTCCACAATGACCCAGATTGTGTCATGCCCACTACTAGTCCTAGGCAACTTAGTCACAAAATCCATAGCTATTCCTTCCCATTTCCATTCGGGAATCTTAGGTTGCTGGAGCAAGCCAAATGGCCTTTGATGCTCAGCCTTAACCTTTAAACAAGTCAAACACTTACTAACATACACAGCTATGTCCTTCTTTATACCCGGCCACCAATACCTATCTCTAAGGTCATAATACATCTTATCAGCTCCTGGGTGTACAGAGTACTTCGACTTATGGGCTTCATCTATTATCAGGGTCCTCACATCACCCTTCAAAGGCACCCATATTCAATCCAGGTAGTATAAAGTCCCATCACTTCTTTGCTCTATCATCTCATCCAACCCTTTCTGCAATCTTGTAGACTCATCCACAACCTCCTTCTGAGCCGCTAGTATCCTATCCTTGGTACTCGACTGAAGGGTCATATTCATAGCTCTAACTCTCTTAGGGTTTACTCTTTCCTTCCTACTTAGGGCATCAGCCACCACATTTTCCTTACCAGGATGGTAGCAAATCTCACAGTCATATTCAACTCTTTCTGACTAAAGATATACTAAAGACTCTTATGATCCGTATAGATGACACTCTATGTACTATACAGATAATGTCTCCAAATCTTAAGGGCAAACACAACTGCTCTAAATTCTAAATCATGGGTTGTATAATTATTTTCATGAATTTTTAACTGCCTAGACTCATATGCTATCACTTTACCTCTCTTCATCAACACGCAGCCTAGTCCTAACCCGGACGCATCACAATATACCACAAAGTTCTTCGATCCGTCTAGGAGAGCTAGAACAGGCGCATTACACAACTTATCCTTTAAAGTTTAAAATGCCAATTCATGTTCCTCACCCTAATCGAAAGTCTTACACTTCTGAGTCAAGATAGTAAGAGACTTAGCTATCTTAGAAAAGTTCTCAATGAACCTACGGTAATATCCAGCCAATCCTAAGAACGAACGAACCTCAGACGGAGTTCTAGGGGCTTTCCAATTCTTAACAGCTTCAATCTTACTAGGGTCTACATAAATCCCATCACCATTTATCACATGCCCAAGAAACTGTACTTCTCTTAGCCATAATTCACACTTAGAAAACTTAGCATACAGTTTCTCCTTCCTGAGCAGTTCCAAGACTAACCTTAAGTGTTCTACATGCTCCTCTCGAGTCTTAGAGTAGATTAGGATATCGTCTATAAACACTATCACAAACTTATCAAGATAAGGTCTACAAACTCTATTCATCAAATCCATGAATACCGCTAGTGCATTAGTTAGACCAAAGGGCATTACTGTGAACTCGAAATATCCATAACGAGTTCTAAACACAGTCTTTGAAATGTCATCCTCATGCACTCTCAACTGATGGTATCCAGACCTAAGGTCTATCTTTGAGAAAAACTATAGATCATCAATCTTAGGATAACGATTCTTAACAGTCAACTTGTTTAATTCTCTATAGTCAATACACATCCTAAAAGAACCATCCTTTTTTATGAACAACACTGGTGCTCCCCAAGGCGATGAGCTTGGTCGAATGAAACCTTTGTCCTGGAGTTCCTTGAGTTGTCCTGACAACTCCTCCAATTCAGAAGGTGCCAAATGATACGGAGACCTTGCAACCGGTATAACTCCAGTGATTAACTCAATCCGGAACTCATTTTCTCAGAGAGGTGGCAATCCTGATAAATCATCCGGAAATACCTCGGGAAAATCTCTAACCACAACAATCTCTTATTGATTCTTATCACTAGCCTTAGCACTCATCAAAAGTCTCGCTTTCTCTTCCAGTCTTTCTCCTAATACTCTAAGCACCTTTCCATCTAGTAGTGGTATCCTCACTACTTTCTCATGACAAATTATTTTAGCCTTATGATTAGACAACCAATCCATACCTATAATCACATTAAAACTCCCATGCCCGAATGGTATCAAATCGATGTCAAAGACATGACCCATGATTTCTAATTTGCAAACCTTAATAACCTTATCAATCTCTACTAGCTGCCCGCTAGCTATCTCAATCTCATATCTGAAACCTAATTCACTGGACTTTATGCCTAATAAAGGTATAAAAGTAGCGGAAACAAAACTATAGTCAGCAC
The DNA here is from genome assembly GCA_026074375.1 of Tanacetum coccineum. Lineage (NCBI taxonomy): Eukaryota > Viridiplantae > Streptophyta > Magnoliopsida > Asterales > Asteraceae > Tanacetum > Tanacetum coccineum. Next base: position 6,360 of record BQNB010084407.1, on the reverse strand, counting down.
CAAAGTCAAATAAGGTAGTGGCAAAATGATTGTTCAAAGTAAACGTACCCGTCACAATGTTCGGATCCTTGCGAGCTTCCTCTGCTCCTAACATGAATGCCCTACCCCTAGCTTGGTTTCCTTGGTTTTCACCACCCTGACCCCCGTTATTAGCAACAACTTGGTTTAGATGGTTTCCTGGCGGTCCTTGTGCTCTATTCAATCTAGGACATGCTAGTTTAAGATGGTCGGTACTTCCACATTCATAGCATGCTCCACGAGCAGGTGTTGGGTTCCTTACATTTACCGGGTTCACATTCCTAGGCATAACTCTACAATCTCTTGCAAGATGACCCAAGCAGTTACAGTTGAAGCATGTGCGATAAGGCCCTCCGGGTACATGGTAGGAGTTGCAAGTGGTACACTTGGGCCAAGCACCCGTATTCTCTCTTCCTACAGGGTTTGCGGTTGTAGCAAAAGCATTTCTAGTCCTATTCCTCTTATTATCATCCCTACCATTCTTATCCTTGCTAGGATCCCCCACATTTCCTCTTTTCTCAACCTTCTTAATTGATCCATTCCTAACAGCCTCATCGGTCAGTGCACTAGAAATCTGCACAGCCTTCTGCATAGTCTTTGGCTCCGTTGCTGCCACCATCCCACAGATCTATTAAGCAAGGCCATACACGTATCTCTCAATCTTCCTACTTTCTGAGGTCACTAAATGTGGAACTAACCTAGCCAGCTCATGAAACCTATCAATATACGCAGCATGGCCAACCCCGACCATGACGTGATTCTACAAATCAATTTCCAACTTTTGCATCTCATGACTAGGACAAAACTCTTCTATCAACATAAACTTAAAGTCATTCCATGACATACTAACAACAACTTCCCGACTTAGCGTGCGGATCTGAGAGTTCCACCACTTTAAAGCCTTACCCACAAATAAACCAACAGTGTATTTCACTTTTTGGTTAATATTACAACCACTCATATCCTGCACGGACTCCATTTTCTCAATCCATCGGGTAAGAACTACAACACCTCCCTTACCATCATATTCCTTAGGGTTACAAGCTAAGAACTCCTTATATGAACAACCTACCCGATTGCCATTCACTAACACATTCCTAACGTTCTCCTGAACATTCTCATTAACCACATTTCCATTTTGATTTCCAACATTTCCTTGGTTACCAACCTGAGCTAAAATGGTGGGTAAGAGGTTTTGCAATTGTTGGGTAATGGTTGTCGAGAAGTCAGGTGCTCCTCCTACACCCCCATTGACTCCCTCTACATTTCCATTGACTCCCTCTACATTCCTATTAGCTCCTAACCCCTGGTCATTCCTTTGACCATTCAATTCGTCAACACGGTCATCATTACCTCCCCTAGGTCCTCTACCCCTCCCACCTCTACCAACCCGTTCACCCGTTCCCCCTCCTCGTGATTCGGCAACAGACCGACAAATACTTTGGGTCCTCACCCTTGGCGGCATTATCTACACGAAGAAGAACATAGGCAACGTTAGGTAGGTAGGAAGACTAACATATACATATAGATTATCTTACTATATATATAATTTTACACATAATACTCCCTTATGGTGTCAACATCAATTTGTGTGAACAGTATTACCAAGTACGAGTAAGTTGTGATACTTTTATAACTACGTTGGCCATGGTACTTGTATCCGTATCCTTTCCCACTAGTACTCAGTATTGAGCTCACACATCTCAATGACTGACATAACTAAAGCACCAAACCGCGAACACGCGAAAGTAAGCAAAAGCGGAACACCACGCACATAGATCTTATACGCAACTAAATGACGGATCTTAGGTTATAGTCTAGGCTAACCCACCTAGTTCTCTATAACCTTGGCTCTAATTGCCAATCTGTCATACCCCGACAACGACATAAACTCAGGAATGCAACATAATGATCAATCATAACACAAGATACAATATAAAGAAAAACTACAATGCATAAACTTCAAGTGTTACAAAGACCATCAACCTCGAACAAACCTCGAGTGATGTCCCAAATCATAACCAAATCCCAAATCTCTTAAAAATTCCAAATGCCCACATAGGGGTCCAAATCTAAACTTAAACCAAAACTTTCAAATACTAAGAACCAAACAAATAAACAAGCAAGGCTTCACATGAAAAATCCACACGGGATACTCCTAAGCCTGCTATCACATATCACCAACCTATTCATCTTTCACTTCACCTGAAAATAATACTCAAAAACGTCAACAATAATGTTGGCGAGCTCGGAGGTTTGACCTTAAACCCAAAAGCTGTGCCAATATCTTAAAACAGTTGACAATAGTGCAATATGATAGTGAATATATGAGAATCGCCCATGACTTAGCATCCTCGCTAATCATGTAAACACGACCTATCATACCCGCTAGTCGATAACCATGCCCTAGCATCCCCGCTAGTCAGGTAGCGAATATGTCACTTACACACCTAAAGGGCCTACCAGCTAGAGCACTATATTAGGGCAGGACCACAAAAGACATGGCAAATCATTTCTAATCACCCTTGCCATGCCAAACATAGTACATGCAAGTAAAATCACAACCTTTGCATGCCAAACACAATACATACAAGTAAAGTTACATCACATATATTCACATAGCAATCATAAGTACATAATTGTCCAAAAAACAAAACCACGTTTCGCACAGTTCAATTTCAAAACAGTTCAAAACACATTTGAGTATCATTTTCCCCCAACGAAAAAATAATAGAAAAATGGGGCTATGAGAACTCACCTCAAGCAAGTCTTAAGCAACCAAATCTCAATCACACAAGCAAATGCAACGACATCCGCACACGACCTAGTCCAGTTAATGTCCCATTAAATCATTTATTTCCAAAACAGTCTTCACGTTTGATGCATAGGGTTTAGACGCGTTGTACAATTACCTTTAACAGTTTAGTGGTGTGATGGTTGACGAATTATCCCAACAATCATATCAATCCCATTGCTCAATGATACATATTTATACTATTTAAAGAAAATAGCTAAGTAATATAAGTAAATTTTTATAATAAATAATTATAAATATATCTCGATAAGTCCATTCGGTACCCTTAGTTTTCATAAAATAATCATAATATGGTTGAAAATAAAACATTTACTCATAAAAAGCATATTAGAGAAGTTTCGAGAAAAATTATATTTTTCGTCTTTTAGTGAATTTATTAAAATATTAAAATAATAAAATAATATTTTATTATTTAAAACCAAAAATCATGTTCTTAAGTAAATTTTTCTAAGTATAATCTTTTTACGAAATTTCTACATGACCCGTACGTTTATATAACGTTTTCCAAGGTTTCAAACCTTAATTTCAACAATTTTCACCATTTCGACACAATTCGATAAAATTTCAAAATCTCAATCTTTAACGTTTACTAAAATGTTTTTTTCAAAATAACGTTCAATATTACTTCGTAAATATATTTCACTTTCAAAAGTCCGTCAAAAACTCTTAAAACGATTAAATATCGCTTATTGGGCTTTAAGGCCCAACAAGGGTCCATTAAGGTATTTATAGTCCAAAACACGATCCAAGCCCAAAACGAAGGCCCATTTATATACATAAGCTCATACTAATAAGTAGAAAATAACCCGCACCACATTAAGCCAACAAATAAGTCATAAAAGCCCACAAAATAAGTTATACAAGCTATTATACAAAATAAGCTATCTAGCAATATATGTTTTCAACCATCACGACCATAATATCAAAACTAACAAAACCTTATCCTTGTTTCATATTATCCGAACCCTAAACGCACCTTTTTATTCATTTCGTTTTCAAAAATCAATTTTTACGACGATCAACTTGTACAACTAACATCTATGCATCAATATAAACCCAAAAGGACAAACAAAATTTAAATTTGGAAACTTTTAAGAAAATCTTTAAAAATATAGATTTCGACACGAACCGAACAACCCAAACGTTGTTTAAAAGAATACCCGTACACTAGAATCAACCCGATATATCACCAACCTTCATGTTTCTTGATCAAAGTTGAAAAACTAATATGTTTGTATGTTATAGAGCTCGGACGAACCAACGAAAGGAGAGAAAAGAGAAGATTTTTTTTTGTGAAAATGAACTATGTGTTTTCAAAATGAGAATAAGGAGATTTTAAGTGTACCAACAATGGACACAATTGCTAAAATCATGCCTTGATGTCCCCTATGAGTCTATAACCGGACATGGTATCCAAGGGGGGCTCGGGGTGTTGTTTTTGTGTCGGCATCACTTAAAAGCTCATAAAACTCAACCGTAAATTTTTCCCCAAAGCTACTTAGCATTTTTATTCACTTTAAAAATATTTTTCCAATAACTTAGAGTATTTACTTGACATATTTCTACGCTTTATTCCTCAAAACTCATTTTAGACATTAACGGACGTGTTGGGACTCGTTTTTCGGCATTTCTTAAATTTCACGGGTCAATCACCCAGAACTTAACTAACATAATAATAACCTCTAAAAATGACTATTAATTACAATAAACCATAATTTACCACAATTCTCAAAAAAATCACCACCGCCAACAGGATACAAAATCTGAATAAACTGACAAACGTCAAATAGTCAAAGGATTAAAAATAAAATATTCAGAACACAAAAGGGGCAAAGGTTACATTTATGTTCTAGACTATTAAGTAAGAATTGGACTTTTGTGCTTATCTTTGATTTGATTTGATCCGGAGCAGTAAAAGGCTGAGATTACAAGCTAGCTACATACACAACGTTTTAAAGCCTCAACATTGTATTTCTACATCTGTAATGTCGATGCTATTGTTGGGATTTTAGAAACTAGTTAACCAATTAACTACGAGTACGCAGTGGATGGATCTTGTTTGATATTAAGAATTAACACACAAATAAAGTAAGTAATACTAACCTTTATGTTTTTTGACAAAAATCAATAAACAAGAATCTTGATCTTGAAAACTTTAGTAATTAAATTACCACCTCTACGGTTGCTCACACAACACGTCAAACAAATATGCAACAATGCTAGTCGTTACCTCACGAGCTTCAAACACCAAGTGTATGCTTACTTTTTACTAGAACCGAAAACCAAACAACCTTTGTAGTACTGAAAATCTCCCAATCTATGTAGTACCAAAAATCTCAAGAAACCCTAGTTAGGGTTTATATCAAATTCGGTAATAGAGGAAAACCAAGAACCCGAAAACCCTAAGATGGGTTTTATAGTTGTCGAACTAAAGGGATAAGGAAACCAAAACCCTTAGAGTGGGTTTATATGTTGTCGAACAATGGAGAACAAGAACACCAAAAACCCTTGATGGGTTTTAATCGAAATCGCAAGGAACAAGCAAAAACAAAAAATCCTTGATGGTGTTTTGGTTCGATCGGTTTAAGGAAAAAGGGAAGCACCGATTTTCAGTAGGTGATTTTTAGGTTTTGTGAATTAATTAAATTATGATGCTAGGAGTGAGTGTTTATATAGGCACCTAACACTAGTTCTAGACAAATTAGAATACCTCAAATCCTTTTCATATCACAAATCTTATTCCCTTATCATAAAAATTGATTCCAAAACCCCCTTCTAGAAGCTTATAAGGTCGGCCACAATAGGAACCCCATAAGGTTCGGGTTTTGTCAATTTTAGTCCTTTCGGTTTATATATTTAAACACTCGTTAAGTTAGTTATAAAATCATAACGTTAACTAACGGTTATTTAAAATAATTCGTGAAGCATATTAAACATTTAATAATAAATAAATATTAAATGTTTAATAAACGTACTCTTCGTATCTTAACGTGTGTTCCCCCCAGTAGGCTCACGTACTTCTTAGTTATATAACATGCGTATCCGACTACCACATCCTAACAACTTTCACTTGGGAGTTGGAGTAGCATACTATATTTATACTAACAATGGAGACGTCTAGCAACACTCTATTATCATAAACCAAAAATACATGAGTTGTAGTTTCAAGAAAAACTCTCAGTATAATTGTTATGTATTATTTATCATCCCTTTGTTACACATACCGTTAAACCATGGATATGGATCCTAACTCATTCCATATAGTTTAACTATTTAGTTTCTCGTTATAGAAGTTAATTCAGATATACCAAATATAATTAAGAATCATCATAAATTACCCTTTGGGTACGAACATACAATTACCTGATTAATTCTGGAGAGGCGCCAATGGTATCATACTGCCATTAGACAACTAGAGGAACAAATTCTTTATTGACTACAAGTATTGTGGATGCTGCTTCACATCACTTCCAAGAATAGTCTTTATAACTACCATTTTCAGGTTAGCGTTGGACTTATAATCAAAA
>BQNB010084406.1:0-28761 GCA_026074375.1 Tanacetum coccineum | reverse complement strand
ATGCTCCGGGCACGTTCCAAAGGTGCATGATGGCCATTTTCCACGACATGATCGAGGAAACGATGGAGGTCTTCATGGACAACTTCTCAATCTTCGGGGATTCTTTCCCGTCATGCCTCTCCCATTTAGACAAAATGCTAAAACGGTGTGAAGATACTAATTTAGTTCTAAATTGGGAGAAATACCATTTTATGGTAAAAGAAGGCATTGTTCTAGGACATAAGATTTCAAAGTTCGGGATTGAGGTCGACAAAGCTAAAGTTGATGTTATAGCTAAACTTTCTCATCCGACTTTCGTCAAAGGCGTTCTAAGTTTTTTAGGTCACGCCGGGTTCTATCGTCGATTTATTTAAGATTTTTCTAAAATCGCCCGGCCGATGACCCATCTTCTGAAAAAGGAAACACCGTTTATTTTTTTAAAAGAATGTATTAAAGCGTTTAATATACTTAAAATGAAGTTAACCGAAGCACCGATTTTAGTTGCCCCTGATTAGGACCTATAATTTGAAATTATGTGCGACGCTAGTGATTATGCGGTAGGTGTAGTCTTGAGGCAATGTAAGACCAAACATTTTCAGCCTATATACTATGCAAGTAAGACCAAGACGGATGCTCAAGCACATTACACGACTACAGAAAAATAATTATTAGCCGTGGTGTATCCTTTCGAGAAATTCTGGCCTTACTTAGTCTTATCAAAGTCCATAGTGTATACGGACCACTCGGCTCTTAAGTATCTTCTTGCTAAGCAAGATGCTAAACCGAGATTGCTCCGGTGGATTCTCCTACTCCAAGAATTTGATGTCATTATTCGTGATAAAAAAGGAGGGAAAATCTCGCGACCGACCGTTTGTCTAGATTAGAAAACCCCCATCAAGGTGATCTCGAGAAAAAGGAAATTAGCAAAACATTTCCTCTCGAGACCATCGGAATGATATCTTTTCATGGTGATTCTATTACCCCATGGTTTGTCGACATTGCAAATTACCATGCGGGGAATTTCGTTATAAAAGGGATGTCGTCCCAACAAAAGAAAAAGTTCGGATGTTAAGCATTATTTTTGGGACGACCCCTACTTGTTTAGGATTTGTGCGGATCAAATGATTAGACGATGTGTTCATAGCCAAGAAGCCATTGATATCCTCATGGCTTGCCATAATTGACCCACCGGGGGACATCATGGTGTGAACTACACCGCTAAGAAAGTCTTTGATTCCAGTTTCTATTGGCCGACTATTTACCGAGATGCCCATGACTTGGTTACACGGTGTGACGCTTGTCAACGTCAAGGCAAAACCTCGCAAAAGGATGAAATGCCTCAAAATGCAATTCAAGTATGCGAGATCTTTGACGTATGGAGCATCGATTTTATGGGACCGTTCTCGTCTTCTCGAGGGAACAAGTACATTCTCGTGGCTGTCGACTACTTGTCTAAATGGGTTGAAGCAAAAGCGCTCCCCACTAATGATGCCCAAGTCATTGTTAAATTCTTGAAATCTCTTTTTGCCTGATTTGGAACTCCTCGTGCTATAATTAGTGATCGCGGTACCCATTTTTGCAATGACCAATTCTCGAAAGTCATACTTAAGTATGGAGTTACCCACCGTCTTTCTACCGCATATCATCCACAAATGAGTGGACAAGTGGAGGTTTCAAATCGTGGTTTGAAATGTATATTAGAAAGGATCGTAGGTGAAAATCATGTTTCATGGTCCGATAAGTTAGATGATGCTTTATGGGCCTTCCGTACCGCTTTCAAAACACCTATCGGATGCACTCCTTATAAGCTCGTATATGGAAAGGCTTGTCATCTTCCTATTGAATTTAAACACAAGGCCTATTGGGCCTTAAAGCATTGCAATTTTGACCTTAAGACCTCGGGTGATCACCAGAAAGTTCAAATGAATGAATTAAATGAACTCCGGGATCAAGCTTACGAGAACTCTTTAATCTACAAAGAGAAAATGAAAAAGATTCATGACTCCAAGATTAAGAACCGCGTTTTTAACGTTGGTGATCGAGTTCTTCTTTTCAATTCTTGATTAACGATTTTCTCGGGCAAGCTCAAAACCCGTTGGAACCGTTGCTCAAGTTTTCCCTTATGGAACTGTCGAGTTATCTCAAACCGATGGACAAAATTTCAAGGTGAACGGTCATCGACTTAAACATTATTTTGGAGGGGACATACCACCTATGGTTTTCTTGGATCTCCAAACCTTCCCCATGGACCACTAAATTCGGGGTCGAGTCAGGCTCGTGACTCGGTTAACAAAAACAAGCCCTTCACGGGTGGCATCCCATGCTTATCCCTAGTAGTAGTATGTTTATGAATAAGTGTGATGAGAGGAGGCTCACTTTGTTTTTCTCGTGTTTTGTGTTTTGTGTTTTATGTCCAGGATTGCCCAGATTTTAAAGACTCTCGTGCTCGTGGTTTTGTCCATCGTTCACTCGATCTTCAATCCTTCGCTTGCTTATATATGGGAATCCGATATCCTAGATCTTATTGATTAACGTTTATCTATTAGCATAATTAATAAACGGCTTTAGATTTGCGTAGAGACCCCTTAATATTTGGATTATGCCTTGAAATTAGTATGGGGGTGACAGTCGCACATTGAGGATAATGTGTAGTTCTAGTATGGGGGGGATCTTTCGATTCAATCTTACTTGCATTTGCCTTGTCTTCACGTAACCCTGTTTTTCCACCAAAAATATGAGAAAATATGCAAAAATTTAAATTTTTAAAAAAAAATAGAAAAAGTGTTTTGACACTTAGTTTTGTCTTTTTAAGGAATAAATTTTGACTTGATTGAGCATGTTGCACTCTAGCTTTCCCCTTAACTTATATAAATCTAAGCTTTTGCTAGTCTTTTATACAAGAAGCTTTAAAACGTAAATTCTAGCTTGAAAAAAGGCAAGAGTTTGCATGTTTCCATGATAGACTATAAATATACAAAGCTTATTTTTATTAGACTAAGCATTCGAGGATCTTTTTACTAAAAAATTTAATTTTGCAAAGAACGAGAAATGATAGAGTTTTATATAAGTTAGATGCTAAACATAGAGTAGTTGGAACTCTTTAGAGCTTATAGAGGTTAATTGTGGCTTTTTACTCCTACCACCTTAATAAACATTATATATTTGTTGAATAAATAAAGTTGCTTTGGTTTTTGCGATTCTTAGTTTAGATCCCTTCGTAGAGATTCCTTTTAGTGAAATTAAGGTACACATCGAGGTTTTGTCAGTGTTGTGGGGAAATAGGCTACCGATTCCTGATGGCTCGCTATCATTGTCTAGGTAGTTAAAAGACCACAGGACTTGAAATTTGGCTATAATAAAAATAGTTATGTAATAAACCAAAGCCGAAATAAGACCACTACCTCTTGTTGGCTCATAACCGATGTGGTAGTCGTTTAATGGGTGAAGGTAATAATAATAATAAAAACTATGGGCTGATAAAAGTTTACCGCCTCTTGTCGGCTCACAACCGATGTGGCAGTCTTCTAAATAAGGCACATAGTAATAATCCGAGACTGATAAAAGTTTGCATCTTCTTGCCGGCTCACAACCGATGTTGCAGCCTTAAAAAAGGTCGAGGATCACCGAGGTTAAAATAAGACTCCTAGATCATGGTCGGCTCGCATACCGATGTGGCAGTTGTTTAAAGGACCGAGGTTTAATAATGTTGCAATAATAAAGCCAAATTTCGACTCTGGGGTTATCTAAATAGGATAACCCCTAAATCGTGTGAAATTAGAACCTTAATGTAGACTTTATTCTCACCATATTGTCTCTTTAGGAAAGGATTTCAAACTAAGTGTGGTCTAAACCAGGTTTACTTTATGAGAATAAGATATTATCTTATTTGTCACAAATAGTAATAATAAAATCTTTAGAGGATTTAGGAAATAAGGGAGCAGAAAGTAGCTATGCATCTACAATTAGCATTTATGAGTAGTGTTGGCATCTTAACTTGTATTTAACAATGATTTCATTTTTAAGCTTGGTTTGAGGTGGGTGAAAATTCAAGGATGATGAATTTATCCTTTTTGTGTTTCTTGTTCCGTAAAGTTATGATATGTAAGAATAATAATAAATGCATAAAAATGGCAAAACAGGGAGCTTTTCAAAACTAGTGATTTCTTATACCCCTTAGATGAGCACTTAGCTACTTTTCGAGGTAATTAGTCTAAGGGGGTGGAAATTTTTGGTTTTCTAAGTGTGTTTATGACATTGCGTGAGGACATAACAATAGCTTAGTGTGGGGGATTTGGGTATGTGCTTAAATACACATACCTTTTATCTAATAAAACAAGCTAAAAAGACCAATAATGAACGAAAATGACATAAAAATGCATTGTATATGTGTATTTTATGATTTGTGTTTTGCAGGTATGGATATATCACAAAAAGGACAAAAATGAATTCAAACGGACAAAACCGAGCATGGGAATGGAAAGAACGCGGAAAATCGAAGCCGAAGGCGTATACATCCTTAATGGGCCAACCCGTACCCATTTTAATGGGCCAGGTCAGACCATTATCTTTGTATCTATACTAAATATAAGCCTTAACACTTTAATCCATTTGCAAAACCAAAAGTCCAAATCTATAAATCCATAAACCATTCCTGGCCCAAGATTAAGTCAAATCCCAATAACTTTTATAACCTTGACCCGATCAAACTTATAAAACACATAGGGTCAACGGGTCAAATATATTGTTTACCATCTCTCCCTTCCCTCCTATTTTCACCATCAACATATTATCACACAGGGTTAAAGCAATTCACCCATTCACCCACGCTCACGTATGCTTCTAAAAGCCCCTGACACGCCTGACAATAGAATGACACGCTGGAAATCCTAAGGCCAATGATTGGAATATGATCAAGGGCTAAGAATGAAAAAACTTGGAGAAAAAGAAAGAATGGATGGCTATGGTGAGAGCTTCTCATACTTCTCACACAACAAACACACCAAGGACCTAGATCCTCTGGCTAAGAGATTGTAAAAGAAGACCCCTCATTCAGCTTAGAAGGGGTTTGTTAGTCTATTTTTAGCTTAAAGTTTTTAGCTTATTGTTCTATAATTTGTAATTTCCTTGTTCAAAGTATGTAATGTTATCATCATTATAAATGCAGTTTTGGTCGTAAATGTTGTGAATCTCCCATAAGTTAACTTTAGAAAATTTTTAAAAATGTTTTGAATTTACTTAATAACTCAATAAGCCCTTGTCATAAAATAAGCTAATCCTTATTCAGTTAAGTTAGCCTATAACTTAACTAAATAAGCCAATAGGAAGATAAGCCAGATTTTGATGGGCTTATAGGGCTTATTCTTAGCTTCTTTATAAGCTAGCTTGTTGATTTAAGCTATATAGAGCAATTAAGTCCCTGTTTGGCTAGGACAAGAGTAGGTATCATTCCTATTTCATTTTTTAGCTTTTTGACTGATTAGCTTAATAGATTGCTTATTTGCTTATTTGCTCTTATCTTTTGCTTATTGTTGGTTATTCAGTCTTATTATAGCTTATCTTGTTTAATGTGTAGCCTTGGTCAGCTTGTTTTGAGTTTTCATCATAATCTGTCCCTAGATTAGGCCTTATAGCTTATCTTCTATCTCCCCCCCGCTTATTTTTACTGCTTATTTTGGGTAAGTATTGATAATATTGTGCTTAAAAAATACCATTAATACAGTTTTCTTAATCTGTTTGGAGGTATAAAACAGCTTATGTCAATCTGTCATTGGTCTAAAATGTGGGTTCATAGATTTAAAGGAGTTGTTTGGGTCAAAGAGTTCAAAATGGTTTAATAAGGTTAATGTTGTTTGTTTGGTTTGCGAGTCAGTTTCTACCTTAAAATAATGTCTTAGTAGTAATTTTATAGCTAAAAAAGGTCGTAATAAGGTACTTGAGGTATGTTGTTTGTGTTTTAATGTGATCTTAATGCTCTAATGGTTCTTTCTAAAGTTTTAATAATGTTGGAAACCTTTTTGATCTTTTTGCAAAAATAGTCATAACTAGTTCATAAAATTTTCTCATATTGCAGTTCAAATTTTTGGTTTGATTTTAGCTTAACTGGATTGATCTTTCTTTCAATTAGCTTTTTGTAGGGTAAGGATTAATCAGGTTCAAGGTTTAGTTAGTCAAGAATCTTTTTTAGTCTTAAAATTAAGTCTGTAAGTAGCCTTTAAAAATCAGAAAGCTAAAAATATTTTGTTTAAACTGTCACTTTTGACAGAATAATTTTCAAGCTTATTTTTAGTTCAAAATTCTTAAAATGAGTTTTTATGTATTAATTAGTAGGTAGACTTTATCTGTTTTTAGTTTTTAGGATTTGATATTAAACTTTTGAAGCATATATTTTGTGTCAAAAGTTGTGCTAAAAGCTGTCATAATTCCCTTTAAGTCAAAAAGTTGTTCAAACTATTTAAGGTCTTAATGAGCTTATCAACTTATTATGTGTGCTCAATTGTGGTCACTTGTGCTTATTAGGATTAGCTTTTTGCTTATGTTTAGCTTATTGAGCTTTGCTTGAGCTTATTGAGGTTGCTAAAAGCTTAGCAGTCATAACTGCTAAGCCTAGCAGTACTAACTTCAAATTAGTACTGTTAATCTTGTTGTGCTTATTCCTAGCTTATTTGGTATGTTTAATTTTAGTCTTTGGAGTTTATTAGGTTTAGGTCTAGCCGGTTTTCATTTGTAAGCTTTTCTTTTGCTTAATGAGCCAAATAAGTCAAAACAAATTTAGTTTTAAAATCATTTTGCTATCTGTCACTTTTTCTTAGCTTATTTCTAGCTTATTTTCAGTTTTGTCAAAAGTTCATTTATTAAAGTTGTTAGTTTTAGCTTGTTGCATATGCTTTTTTAAAAAGAAAACTAAAAAAAATGTTTAGTCAAAAAGAAAGGCCATAGGTTTCGAACCTGTGACCTCCCCCTTTCATAGCATACGTCTTAGCACACACACTCATCACCATCTGCCCTGGGGTCTTTTTCATTCATTTCTTTGAACCATTAAATTGTTATAGTCATTCCTAGTTTTTAGCTTATAGTGCTTATTTGTTTTTAACAGCTTATTCGGGTTAGCTTATTTTCCCATTTTTTTTCTTAAGTTGTAGACAGATAAAAGTACTTTTCATAATTTTTCTAGAATTTTAATAATTAGTTTACTATTTTTAATATTTAATTTAGATTAAAACTGTTTTTAATTCATAATAAATAAAATAAAAGTTAAAAAAAATATAATTATTTTTTTCTTAAATTATTTTCAGTCATTTAGGATTTATAAAAAATGTAATTAGGGTGTTAATTCGTGTTTTTTAGGATTTTCGTTAACGTTTTTAGGTCAAATTCTTAATTGTTTTAATTGTTGCTTGTCTTTAAATGTTTTTTTCATTATATTTGTAGAAAAAATCTAATTCAAATCTTTGAAATTATCATACACTCGATCACAAACTTAACTGATTCTCAATTCACACTTCGTCGAGGAAACGACCCGGGATGTTTTTGAACTTACTTTAGTTAAAAGTAATTTTCTGAAATCCTTTTGGAAAACTTATTACTATACTATTACTGATAATTGGTATTTTAATTATATATATATATATATATATATATATATATATATATATATATATATATATATATATATATATATATATATATATATATACATAATATTATATTAAGAATCAAGAAGCCTCACAACGATGGTTATACCTCTTTAATAATACAAAGCTAAATAACGGATTCTTTACACAGTAGAATCGAACCAATACAATTAAACTTGATATACAAATGATGAATGGACTAACAACTATAAAGTAATGATCAAGACTCAACAATGTGATCTTGATGGAGTTATGGAGATCGAATGCAATGTACTTGATACTTGATCATCTCAGATGAATGCTTGGTAATTTCTTCTTTGAAGTAAATTAACTATAAGAAGCTAAGAAACAGTATGCAAGAAATGGAGAGAAAGATCAGTAGATAAGAGAGTATTTCTTAGTGACAAGGTGTGTGAAAACATGAGAAATGGTGTTGGGAATTATATTTGAGTTGATAAGACAAAACAAGAATGAAACATAAGGACTGAATCTAGCATTATGGAATTCTACAAGCTGGTGGAGGATATTCTACAAAAGATAAAAGATTCCAAAAGATATGATTCTTGAAGATAAAGATGAAGTTTATTAAAGAATTAAAAGATTTAGTTTCCTTTTATAATTATGTTTTCCCATGTAAATCTAGATGGACTCTACTATATAAAGAGATCCCTAGATATAGTTTTCTGTGTGTCAAGATGTAAACACCAAGAAAAGTGTGTGCCTAGATTAGTTCTTAACTAACTAGAGCTACAACGATCATTATGGTTTCCATAATTGGTATCAGAGCCTAGTGGCTCTTGATCTAGGATACTACAAGGTATCTTATTGGTGAATCTATGAAGAAAAAGTGTTCAAGTTTTCTGTTTTTGGTATTTGAATGATTCGATGAAGATTTGTGTTTTTGCAAACCCTTATTTGATAAACACAGGAAGATATGTTCTTTAATGTACACAATTTCAAGGAAAACGATTCAAGAAGATGCATGGTTGCCGTGATTACTTATTTTAATTGATAAAACATCAAATAGGGTTTCGGTTTTTATGCCTTTTCAGTAACCAGGCAAAATCACTGAATTAGGGTTTTCTTTAAATCCTAATTCGGTAAGATAAAAGCATGGTATTAAAAAAAATTCTCGGAGATCTTGGATTATTATCGAAGGCTTATCACCAAACCCTAATACGCACAACAGGTATTCACAAGGTTTAGATGACACATGTTCTTAAACAGTGGCAGGTTTGTGAGTATTCAAGGTATGTAACAGCAGGTTGAAAAAGAAGGATTCGTGACATGGTGCAGTTTGGATTCTGTTTTGATCACACAAGTAGCAGTAGCAAGAAACAAGTTTATGATTGTTGTTGTATGGGTTTATGAGAGAGAGGTTGACTGAAACCCTAATCTTATTCTAATATTACGATGGTGGATTGATAATCATTATAGGTTTGGATCTGCTATTTCATTAGTAAAGGGTTTTGGTATTCAAAACAGAATATGGTGTTCATGTTTATCTTGCACGCTGCTCTTATTTGAAAGAGGAGAACGATGGGAATAAAGAAACAGGATCAGATGATGTTTAAGTTGTGTTTATGGAATAAAGGATGCAGTTGAATACATCAGGTTAGAGTTATGCACTTCCCTTATTGGATCAGAGAAGTCAAAGGAATGTTTTGATTTTAATGTTTAGTACTACTAATCCGTGGTCTTTGGTTATGGTTAGTGCTGCTCATTTTTTTAATATTGCCATATTACATAGTGCCGCCAAGGTACCGTTATACTGCTAATACAAGTTTAATGCTGCATTAGTACTGCTAATGGATAAGTATTAATACTGCCAGTTAAAGTTCAGTACTGATACTACTGCTCGAAAAGTTTTGTACTGCTAAGTTAACAGTTAATACTGTTAGTTTATGTTAGGACCGGTTGGCTATGGAGTTTTACTGCCCTAGCTTTGACCATATCGACAGTACATGGATAGAGGATCTCGTATAACACACACAAAATGAAGTTAATACTGTTGTAGTTATTATTACTGCTAGGGTTAGCAGTTACTACTGTTAGACTTAAACCAAGGTTTGTGCTGCTCGTATGTTTAAAACTGCCAATAGAAGAAGTTTTCTACTGTTGGTTACTACTGACTGGCTTAAGGAGAAGCTAACAGGTTATGATTTTAAATGTTCTTAAACGTTTAAAAGGCTCATTTTGGGATTAATTGTTTAATTGTTTATGAAGAGGATTATTTATCACCTATTTGAAGATGAAGTGGAATTATTTGGGTGTGTGTTCTTATCATATCTTAAAGTGGGTGTTACACTTTGAAGATAACTTGTTCGTGCTTACAAATGATATGACGAAGAATTGACAAATCTAGCAAAGGTGTGTGATTTTTTCTTGTGGTGCTCAATGCTTACATTTGCTATCACTTTGGTTATGTGTCTCATAGAAGAGAGGTATATTATCACGAGATTTGCGGTCTCCATATATATTGGTTTTTGGGTATACGTTCGAAGTCACATGGATAGTACAAGACATAAGACACAAGTTTGGGTTATTCAACTTCAGCATCAATTTCGTTATACTTAGTTTTCTTCATCAGTAATCATTACATACAGCCTACAGAATTTGAAGATTCAAGAAATGGTTAACATAAGGGTTTCAGGGAAGCTTATTGTTAAAATATTTAACCATTTATATGTACCACATAAGGTGAAGGTTTTTACTACTGCTAGTTATTATTACTACTCTGCTTGGTTATTCCTACTAGCTCAATTCAATTTATCTTAAAGGCGCGGCATGGAGGTAATTTGAAGTTGTTGAAGGCAGGATTAGAAGTGTGATAGTTGTTTTATAGTTGTGAAGAATCAAATTTGAATACTTTAGTCATCCGATTGAAATTGATAAAAAGGGAAGAAGATTTGATGATTTTCACTTATAGATTCCTTGGTAGCTTAAGGGCAGTTTTTCATTATTATATAAACTTCAGGGAAGTTTGTGCTTATTGGTTTTCGTCTACTCATCCCACTAGGGAAGATGTTGGGAATTATATTTGAGTTGATAAGACAAAACAAGAATGAAGCATAAGGACTGAATCTAGCATTATGAAATTTTACAAGCTGGTGGAGGGATATTCTACAAAGATAAAAGATTCCTAAATAGATATGATTCGTGAAGATAAAGATGAAGTTTATTATAGAATTAAAGATTAGTTTCTTAATACAATTATGTTTTCCTTGTAAAGTTGATGGACTCTACTATATAAAGAGATCCTTAGATATAGTTTTCTGTGTGTCAAGATGTAAACACCGAGAAAAGTGTGTGCCTAATGAGTTCTTAACAAACTAGAGCTACATGAGGTGAAGGTTTCACACACTTTTCAAGATTAGTTTTCTATGTTTTCCCCTTTTTGTCATAATATTAGAGCGTTTGGTTATATCTTTGTTTGTTCAAGATTACTATTTTATTCATAATAATTCTAGCAGTTCTGGTGTGATTCCGCATAACCACTTTAGTATACATATAGACGTTTCTAACCACAATTAGTTTTGGATTTATCCAAGGTAACTTAACCTTAGACAACCTAAGGAATCGATCAAGGATTATGATCAACAAGTGGTATCAAAGCTTTGCTTTGAGGAAACTATGACTTTGATCTAGAAGACATGGAGTTTGAATCTACAAATAGTGGTACTACTGCAAAGCTTCCATACTCAAACTGGGTGAGTATGATATGTGGGTGATAAGGATTAAGCAGTACTTCCAGATCCAAGACTATGCACTCTGGGAGGTCATAGAAAATGGTGATTCATGGGTGTCAGTACCACAAACTGCACAGGAGAATGGTACATCAGTTACAAAGATGTCTATACCTGTAACTGCTGAAGAAAAGACAAATAAGAAGAATGATGTCAAGGCTAAGAGCTTGCTACTCATGGCTCTTCCCAATGAACATCAACTCACATCAGTTATACCCTAATGCTAAATCAATTGTTGCTGCCATTGTAAACACGATTTGGGAGGTATCGCAGCTACCAAGAAAACTCAGAAACACTTTTAAGCAAGAATAATGAGAATTAATCAGGCACCATGTCAGATCTCTTGACTCTATCTTCAATAGGCTTCAGAAGATAGTCAGTAGGCTTGCTATTTTAGTGTGATCAGATTGCCCAAGAAAGAATGAAACCAGAATTTTTGAGTAGTTTACCCCCTGAATGGAACACTCATGTGGTTGTGTGGAATGATGAAATAAGACCTGAAGTTGAAACTATAAGCATAGATGATTTGTACAACAACTTCAAAATTGTTGAACAAAAGGTAAAGAAATCTGTTGGTACAAGTAGTGGTGCTTAAAACTTGGCCTTCATGACTGCTCCAAGCACTAGCAGTACTAATGATGCTAACACTGCTAGTCCACAAGTTAGTACTGCTAGCCCTAATGTTAATGCTGCTAGTCTATAAGTTAGTACTGCTAGTGTCAGTGATAATGCTGTATATGCTTTCATGGTTGAAAATCTCAATGGTTCTAATGTCCTACACCAGGACTTAGAGCAAATTCATGAAATGAAGTTGGAAGCATGAATTTGAAGTGGCAACTCTCTCTACTAAAGTTGAGGCAAAAAATTACTATCAAGACAGGGGGCAAGAAGATTTTCAGTAATGCGAAAGCACTGCTGGGTATGATAAAACCAAGGTGGGGTGTTACAACTGTCATAAGTTAGGACACTTTGCCAGGGAGTGTAGAGCACCAAGAAGCAAGGATGGTCAGTTCAAAAATCAAGACAACACCAGGAAGCAAGAAAACAATGAAGATAAATCTTCAAAAGGCATGTTGCCCCATAAATTGGTATAGGTTTTGATTAGAGTGACATGGCAGAAGAACAAGTTCAGACAAACATGGCTCTAATGGCATTTTCAGACTTAGAGGTATACACTGATAGAACTTGCTCTAAAACTTGTCTGGAAAACTATGAAACTCTTAAGAAACAGTGTGATGATTTAATTGTTAAACTTAATCAAACTGAGGTTTAGCAACAGTAGAAGAACAACTTATAACATATAGGAAGAATGAGGTTCTTTTTAGTGAAGAAGTTGCAGTACTTAAAAGAGAAGTAGCTTGTAAAGACTATGAAATAAATGTGCTTAAAATCGAGTGTGAAAAAGTTAAGCAAGAAAAAGATGGCATTGAATTTAAAATTGAGAAATTTGATAAGGCCTCAAAAGACGTAGATCAATTGTTAGGAAGTCAGATAACTAACAAAGGTAAAAAAGGGTTTGGGGTATAGTGTAGTTCCTCTACCTCATCCCCTTATCTATAATAGACCTAATAAGCTTGACTTGTCTTATTCTGGTCTTGATGAATTCAAAGAGCCTGAATTCAAAGGTTATGGTCCTGAGAATAGTGAGCAAGAGTCTAATATTGTTTGTGATAAAAAATCAGATAATTCTAAAGAAAATTTTGAAGAGTCTTTGATAGAAGAACAAGTATCACAAGACACAAGTAGCTTTGTTGAGTCTTCACCTAATGTTGATAAAGAAACTATTTTTCCTGTTAATAAAAAGGTAGAGTTTACTAAACCTAAAAATCATAAAAAACCAGTTAAAAGTCAGTTAGGTATCAGAAATGTATAGATTACAATCTCCTAGGGGTAATCAGAGGAATGGAATGGATAGAAATCGAATCAACTAGGAAAAGATTTTGTGATGTATAACAAGGCTTGCTTTATATGTGGAAGTTTTAATCATTTGCAGATTAATTTGATAACCATCAAAGAAAAGGAATAGTATCTAGAAATAATTACAAAAAGTGCATGCCAAAACCACACACCCTAGTGTTCGTTTTCCCCATCCCCCGCTTTTTTCCTTCCTTCACAGTGTTCCCGCCATCTCCGACTAATTTCGCCACCCACTTACCCGATCCACATGAATAATGTCTCCGAAAGCATTTTTTTTTGAAAACTGGCCTCACACCACTTAATACTGTTAGGCCTGTTAATACTGCTCACCCCAAATTAGCAGTTCATAGTGCTAAATCAAAGACACATTTTTTTAAACAAGCACAATCAACTGCTCAGAGGCCCTTTTATAAGCAAACAACATTAACTAGAAGATTTGTACATACTGCAAAGAGACACTATTATACTGGAAGGCCTAGAGTAGTTAATACTGCTAGGTCATTTACAGGACATGTTAATACTGTTAGGGTAAAAGCGGTAAATGCTGTAAAGACCTCAACATATTAGGTTTGGAGACCTACCAAACCTAATGGTGCATCACTTACTTTTGAAAGACACAACTACATTGGTGCACGAGGCAGATCCAAGTGAATAATGGCTTGGGTCCCAAAAGGAATATAATTTCCTTATTTTTATGTGCAGGGCAAGCCACAACAAGATGATAAAGGATTTGTTGACAGTGGATGCTCAAGGCACATGACTGGAAAACATAGCTTATCTCTCAGAGTTTGCAAGAAATTGATGGAGGTTTAGTATGCATTTGGAGAGTGCATGGGTGGTAGAATACTAGTAAATGAACACTTAAAACTAAAAGTCTGATTTTTGAAATGTATACTTATCAAGATTTAATAGTTCAATCTTTTTAGGGTCTCACAGATGTGTGGAAACAAAATAACTATGTCCTTTTTAACTGACACTGAAATGTCTTGTCTTATCTCCTAAATTTAAGTTGACCTGATGAAAATCAATACTTTTTAAAATTCTAGAAAGGACCAATATAAATGTTTTGAAATGCAGAACATTGTTTCCTAAAGAGAGTTTTGACTTGTATGTTGCAAAGGCTACATTAGATGAATCAAAGCTCTGGCATGGAGGCTGGTATATTAATTTAAAACATAAATTAACTGTCAAGGATAATCTGTAAGATGATTGCACCACACAAAGTTTTTTTGAAAATACCAAACCTGTGTTGCTTGTCTTAAAGGGAAGCAGCAAAGAGCTTCTTGTAAGTCCAAAGTTCTGAATCCCATTACTAAGCCTTTGTTTATGCTACATAAGGATTTGTTTGGTCTAACCTTTGTGAGTAGTTTAATGCATAAAAAGTATTGCTTATCTATCACTGATGATTATTAGTAGAATTAGCATAGTTTTCTTTTTGACAACTAAGGATGAAACCAGTGAGATCCTTAAGAACTTTATCAAAGAAATAGAAAACCTAGTGGATAAGAAAGTGAAAATAATCAGAAGTGATAATGGAACAAAGTTTAAGAACAAAGTTATGATTATTTTGAGAGAAAAAGGTATTTAAGAGAGAAATATAGTAGGAGCCAAGGACTCCTCAGCAAAATGGTGTAGCTGAGAGAAAGAATAGGACACTAACTGAGGCTGCTAGAACAATGTTAGCTGACTCTAAGTTACCTACTACATTTTGGGCTGAACCAGTTTCTACTGCTTGCTATATACAAAATAGGGTGTTAGTAGTCAAGCCTCATAACTAAGACACCTATGAACTTTTTAGAGATTTTAACCTACTCTAATTTATGTACCATTTGGTTTCATGCTTATCTATTCTTACAGTCTAGGGAATTTGATGGGCAAAAGTGATGAATATTTCTTGTTGGATATTTTTTGATAGTAAAGATTTTAGGGTATACACACTAAGAACCAGAAGAGATAGAAGAAAACTTGCATATTGGGTTTTTAGAGAATAAGCCTATGATAGAAGGGACTGGCCCAAAATGGCTGTTTGATATTGATTCTCTAACCCAATCTATGAACTATGTACCAGTTACTGTATGTACAATTTCTAATGACTATGCAGGTACATTAGAAGAAATCAGTCATGATTGCATTGTGATGCCAATTTGGAAAGATGCTTCATACTTTGATTCACCTTCAAAGGATGTTGGTAATGGTGAACCAAAATCTGCTGCTGATGATCAAAAGTAGGTTAAAGATGGTCCAGATAATGAGAATGATGATAAAGATAAGTCTGAAGATGATAGTAGTCCTAAGGAAGTTAATACTGTTGAACAACATGTTAATACTGCCAGTCCTGAAGTTAATACTGTTCGTTTTAAACTTAATACTGGTGATCCATCAATTAATACTGCTAGTTTATATGATCTAGATAGCCTTAAAGACAAGTTCAAATTGGGATCTAGTCATACACTTGAAGCCACTCATGTTGAGTTCTTCAGTGATGAAGATAAACCAGAAGTTGATTTAGGGAACATCCTTAATTCCAATATAGTTCCAACCACTCCTAATACAAGAATTCACAAAGATCACCCAATTAAAAATGTGATTGGTGATGTGAAGTCATCTATTCAAACAAGAAGAATGGCAAAACCTACTTCTGAACAAGGGTTTCTCAATGCTGTTTATAAAGAGAAATCACATGACACTTTGAATACTTGTTTATATGCTTGTTTCTTATCCCAAATTGAACCCACAAGCATTGCTAAAGCTCTATCTGATTCATCTTGGGTGGAAGCAATGCAGGAAGAATTTCTGCAATTCAAACTCCAATAGGTTTGGATACTTGTAGATTGGCCTATTGGGAAGAGGGCCATTGGAACAAAATGGGTCTTCAGAAACAAGAAAGATGAAAGAGGGATTGTGATTAGAAATAAAGCAAGGTTGGTTGCACAGGGTTATAGACAAGAAGAAGTTATTGAATATGAAGAAGTTTTTGCTTCTGTGGCAAGAATTGAGGCAATAAGATTGTTTTTAGCCTATGCTTATTTTATGGGTTTTCTGGTATATCAAATGGATGTGAAGAGTGCTTTCTTATATGGAACTATTGAGGAAGAAGTTTATATTACTCAACCACCAGGATTTAAAGATCCTGACCATCCAGACAAAGTTTACAAGGTGGTTAAAGCACTTTATGGTTTGCATCAAGCACCAAGAGCATGGTATGAAACCTTGGCCAACTATCTGTTGGGCAATGGGTTTAAAAGAGGCAAGATAAATAAGACATTATTTATCAAGAAGCAAAAAGGAGATATTATGCTTGTACATGTTTATGTTGAAGACATTATCTTTGGCTCTACAAACAAGGAGTTATGTACTGGATTTGAGAAGGTGATGAAGGATAAGTTTTAGATGAGTTCTATAGGAGAACTTACTTTTTTTCTAGGATTACAAGTACAACAGAAGGAAGATGGAATATTTATCAGTCAAGATAAATATGTAGCTGAGATTTTGAAGAAATTCAACTACATTGATGTGAAGTCTGCTTCAACTCCAGTTGATTTGGAAAAGCCTTTAGTCAAAGATGGAGGTGCTGATGATGTTGATGTACATATCTATAGATCTATGATTGGGTCTTTGATGTATCTCACAACATCTAGGCCAAATATTATGTTTGCAGTATGTGCATGTGCTAGATTTCAAGTTACACCAAAGACATCACATCTCTTAGTTGTAAAGAGAATTTTTAGATATTTGAAAGGCAAACCAACTTTAGGCCTTTGGTATTCTAGGGATTCTCCATTTGAATTAGTTGCTTATACTGATAGTGACTATGCTGGAGCAACTTTGGAAAGGAAGTCTACTACTGGAGGTTCTCAGTTTTTAAGAAACAGGTTGATATCATGGCAGTGTAAGAAGCAAACTGTGGTTGCCACTTCTACAACTGAAGCTGAATATGTGGCTGCTGCTAGTTGCTGTGGACAAGTACTCTGGATTCAAAATCAATTACTGGACTATGGGTACAATTTCATGAATACTGTCATTAATATTGACAATAACAGTACTATCTGCATTATTGAAAATCCTGTTCAACATTCTAAAACAAAACATATAGAGATTAGGCATCATTTTATAAGAGATTGCAATGCTAAAAAGTTAATACAAATGGTTAAAATTCATACTGATTATAATGTTGCAGATCTTCTTACAAAAGGTTTTGATGCTGGAAGGTTTCAGTACTTGGTCTCAAGTATTGGAATGCTTAATCCTTAATGTCTATATCTCTTTATGTTTTTGTAAAAGTTTTGTAAAGGATTAGTACTGTTAGTCTTGTCAATTAGTACTGCTAAGTATAATTAGTACTGCTAGTTATACTTAAGACTGCTTGTTAAAACTGTTGGTCATACTTAATACTGTCAAAAAGAAAATACTTTGGATTGTGTATTTTTGGCTATGGACTAACACCTGCAGGTTAAGCATATTGAATACCTGATGTTGAATGCTTCACCTCTGAAGAATTGGTTGAGGGAAAGTTAATGTTTTGGATAACAGTTTTTAACTTTTATTCATGGGTTATGCATAAATATGGATCCTCATGAATTCTCACATGTCTATCTAGTCTTTTCTAGTGTGCTTGTGATGAATAGAGGCATGTTGTTGTATAATTATTGAAGACAGAGTTAATACTGTTAGACATCTGTTAATACTGCTAGGCAGAAAATTACTACTGCCAGGCAAAAGTTAGTACTGTTGGGCGCCAAAGTTACAACTGTTGAGCAAATTCTTATCCCTTGAAGCATTGTTTGAGGGGAGGCTGGTTATTTATTTAAGCATGGATGGAAGGATATGTTATATTAAAAGTTTATAAAAGAATCAAAAACATCTAAGCATGTTAAAAGCGGTCGGGACACCAAGATACCTCAGTCTAGTGGTCCCCCTGTAAAGGTTGGTGATGAGGCTGTCCATAAGGAGTTGGGTGATAGAATGGAAAGGGCTGCCACTACTGATTTCTATCTAGAAACCGAGCAGGACATGGTAACCTCAAATAAGACCCAAAATCCATGGCTACACTTAATGGATCAAGTCCTTAGGGAATTGGTTCAGGTAGTGGTCCCAGGTGCCAAGATACCATATTAGGGGATGTGGATGCTCAAACTAGGTTTGAGACTACATCTAAAAAGTCCTATGATCCACCTCTCACAAGAGGTTACATACTTAGAAGTGGGAAGGACATTATGAAACTATTAGTATTGATGGAACTTTGTACAAAACTATCAAATATGTTGCATAAAAACAGAAAGAGTGATTTGGTAAGCCAAAACAAATAAGAGATTAAGTGAGCTTAAAAATAGAAAGAGAGATGTGTGAATAAAAACATAAATGAGTGATTATGTAAGCAAAAAGAATTGAGAGATATTGTGAGCATAAAAATATAAAGAGAGCTTGTGAGAAGAATCAATTGATGATTGAAGTCCTTTTTGGAAATAAATTGAAGTTAATGCTGGTAACTTAAAAACGTAATGTTGTTAGTCTTAGGTTATTGGGTTACTTACTACTGTTAGGCATAACATTGTGTTGTCAGTTTAAGTTAATGTTGTTAGGCCTAATTTAATGTTGCCGGTTCAAATTAATGCTGCTGAGGGTGATTCTATAAATACTTCGATTCAGGGTTTCATTCAATTCTTTATTCGATTTCAATCATTCAAACACTCTCTAACCATAAACCCTAACTCAATTTCATCTTTGATCATCAAAACACAACACAATGTCAACCCTAACTTTTTCTGATACTCATAACATGGTCGCATTCTTGGACAAACCCGCTGAAAGTGATGGATTTCATGAGATTATTGATTTTCTGAATGCTAATCAAATTCGTTATGCATTGACTATCAATCCTATTATCTACACATCTTGCATTGAACAGTTATGGGCAACCGCAAAGGCAAAGACGGTTAATGGTGAACGTCAGATACAAGCCCTAATTGATAAGAAGAAGGTGATCATCACGGAGACAAGCATTAGAAGTGATCTTCACTTGGAAGATGCAGGAGGTACTGATTGTTTGCCAACTGCTACAATTTTTGAAGAACTGGCAAGGATGGGGTATGAAAAACCTTCTCAAAAGCTTACATTTTATAAAGCTTTCTTTTCTCCGCAATGGAAGTTCTTAATTCATACCATTACCCAATGCCTTAGTGCCAAATCCACTGCATGGAACGAATTCAGTAGTACAATGGCTTCTTTAATCATATGCTTGGCTACAAACCAAAAATTTAATCTGTCTAAGTACATTTTTGATGCTATGGTGAAACACTTAGATGGAGGGGTTAAATTTCTGATGTATCTACGATTTCTACAAGTTTTCATTAATCAACAGCTTGGTGATATGTCACATCACAAGAAGATTTATGTTAACCCTTCACACACAAAGAAAATCTTTGCCAATATGAAAAGAGAAGGAAAGGATTTTTCTGGGAGAATAACACCTTTGTTTGCAACAATGATGGTTCAACCTACTCAAGATGAGGGTGTAGATTCAGGCATTCCTACTGATTCTCATCAGACACCCATTACTACTCAACCATCATCCTCTAGATCTCAGAAGAAATAGTCCAGGAGGAAACAGAGGAAGGACACTGCAGTTACTCAAGAGGAGACACAACAAGATGACAGTGTTCCTACACCTTCCAATGATCCACCTCTTAGTGGTGAGGATAGCATGCAACTATCTGAATTGATGCTTTTGTGTACTAATTTACAAAAACAGGTTCTTGATTTAGAAAAGGCAAAGGATGCTCAAGCAAAGGAGATTGCTGATTTAAAGAAGAGGGTCCAGAAGTTGGAAAGGAAAAAGAAATCAAGACCTACATGATTAAAAAGACTAAGGAAAGTTGGTATATCTAGAAGATTTGAATCCTCTGAGGAAAAAGATAGTTTGGGTGATCATGAAGATGCATCCAAACAGGGGAGGAGCATTAAAGACATTGATAAAGATGTTGATGTTTCTTTAGTTGGTGATACCTAGAAGAGGTCAGATGATGCAAAAATGTTTGATACAAATGAGCTTCATGGTGATGAGGTAGTTGTGGATATGCCAATTGGTGAGAAACAAGAGCAGAGGAAAGAGAGGTAAATACTAGTGTTGAAGATAGTGTTGCTCCTACAACTATTGAAGAAATAACTTTAGCTCAGACACTTATTCACATCAAATCAGCTAAACCTAAAGTTGTTACTACTGCTGCTACAACAACAACAACTACAAGACCTAAGGCTAGAGGGGTTGTAGTTCAGGAGCCAAGTGAATTCAGAACTCCATAAGAATCACAACCTTTAAAGATTAAAGACAAAGGCAAAGCAATCATGATTGAGCCTGAAGTACCTCTAAAAAGGAAAGATCAAGTTTCTTTTGATGAATATTTGGTAAGAAATCTTCAAGCTCAGTTAGAGGCTGAACTTATAAAAGAAGAAAGGCTTGCAAGGAAAAAGGAAGAATAAGCTAACATAGCTTTGATTGAGTTATGGGATAATATACAAGCTATGATGGAGGCAGATTTTGAGTTAGCTCAGAGACTACAAATAGAAGAACAAGGAGAGATAACCATTAAAGAAAGATCAAGACTGTTTGTAGAGCTTGTGAACAAAAGAAAGAAACACTTTGCAATGCTTAGAGCTAAAGAGAAAAGAAGAAAGCCACCAACTAAAGCTCAAAAGAGGAATCTAATGTCTACCTATCTCAAAAACATGGGTGAATACAAACATAATCAGTTGAAGAACAAGAGCTATGAAGAGATCCAGAAGTTGTTTGATAATGAAATGAGGAGAGTAAATACTTTTATTCCTATGGATTTTAAGGTAGTATAAAGCAAAAAGGGAACAGAAGAAAGTTCTAAAGGAACAGAGGATGAACTAAAATCTGATAAGTCAAAGAAAGCAGAAAGTAGTGAGGAGAAAGCTAAAGGCAGCAGAAATAAGATACTTAGTAAGAAAAGAGCAAGGAAAGAGCAACTACAAGAATCTTTAAAGAGACAAAGAATAGAGGATGATACAGAGACAGATAAGCATAAAGAAGTTGAAGTAGTTGATGAAGCTGAGCTGAAAAAGCATTTGGTGATAGTAAAAGATGATGATATAGCAATTGATGTTATACCACTTGCTACCAAACCACCAGTGATTGTTGAATACAAGCTTCTTAAAGAAGGAATAATGGTACATTATCAATTGATAAGAGCAGATGGAAGTTCCAAGAGATATTATTTAATGATTAGGATGCTTCAGGGTATTGACAGAGAAGATTTGCAGACTCTTTGGAAGTTGGTCAAAACAAAGCATGGTAATACAAGGCCTGAAGATGAACATGAAAGAGTGTTATGGGGTGATTTAAAAGTCATGTTTGAACCAGACATTAGAAGTGATGTATAGATAAGTTTACAAGGATACAAAGTGACTATTTAGAAATTGTTTGATTCATGTGGAGTGCACTTTATAAGGTTTGAAAATGTGCACATCTTTATGTTATTTGAAAATAGATATCCCCTCACACCAATAACAATCACAAATATGCTTAACAAGAAACTTTAAGCTGATTATTAGAATGAGATGTGCTACCAACTACTCAAGCTTATGGTAAAGCAGCAAAACGATTAATAAAAGATTTGAATGCATCTTCCTGATAGTGATGAAGACTTTTAACAAAGAAACTTGAAGATTCAAAAGATGAACATCAAGTTTAGGGGAGGATTGTTGGGACTTAAAAGACTTCAAGGATTCTTAGAGTTACTACTGCTCAGGTACATAATGGAAATTATGCTAAGTAGTTAGTACTGGTAGTATAAAGTTACCACTGCTAGTTACTATTGTTAGTATAATTTAGTACTGTTAGTATAAAGTTACTGCTGTTAGTTGAAGTTAAGACTGCTCAGAGTTAAAGACTGAAATATAAGCTAAGTAGTTAGTGCTGCTAGTAGTAATGTTAAGACTGCTAGTACACAGTTACTATTGTGAGTATTTATTAGTACTGCTAGTACTTATGTTACTACTGCTTATGTTTATTAGTACTGCTGGTACAAAAGTTTATGCTGCTGTATTACAACTGCTAAGAAGACTTACTACTGCCAAGAGGATACACACGGTTTAAAGAGATAAAGATTGTTTAGAGAACAAAAATACTTGTGAAGATAAGTATTGAGATATTTGTGTACAAGATATACATAATGTATTTGTTTAAGAGATTATGTTTATGTTTTGAAAAGATTATGATATCTTAGGAATGTATTGTAAGCCGACTAGGACTCCTTAGTCTATAAAAGGAGGTCCTAGGGCATTAGTTGATATATAAGTTTTGCATATAAGTTTTCATAGTTGTCAAGTCGATTTAGAAAAGCTTCAAGGTTGTAAACCCTAGTACTAGTGAAGAGTACTCGTATTATTGATCTAATAATATTGGAGCGTTTGGTTATATCTTTGTTTATTCACGATTACTGTTTTATTCATATTACTTTTAGGTATTAAGGTGTAGATTCCGCATACACTTTAGTATACATACAAAGTTTCTACAACAAGTTATTTTGGATTTATCCAAGGTAATTTAACCTTAGACAACCTAAGGAATCGAAAAAGGATTGGGATCAACAGTAAACAAACATGTTCACTTAATCATGCACTACTCTTTAGTTTGATCTTCCTAATCCTATTGCTTTGTCACATTTATGATGTAATGCGTAAGTATTTCCTAATTCATGAACGAATTACATGAACCCACCGTCTATGTAATATTTCGTTAAGGCAACACACAAGTAAGGTAGTATTAAGACTATTACAAGGCCCCTAAGAGTACATTACACGTATCCAAACACTTAAAAGGTGATCAACCATATAAGGGCAAGGTAGTATGAAGACTGTTGCGATGGTAACCTTTCTACACAATCACGTTACCCTAGACGTCTTCGCAAGCAATTAAGAAGCTAGTTTACTAGAGCCACACATCAACAAGAAGCAATATTAAAAGGATTTACAAACTAAGTTTCATGCAATCATAAGCAAACACTAATAAATCTAGCCTAACATGTTAAAGAAAAGCGAAGAACAACAATTAATCAAACAAGAAGACATATTGAAAATTAAAGAGGTAGAAGATCTTCACTTGATTAAAACATGGAGTTAAGCTGGATACAAGTGGGTTTAAGAACCCTAAAATCGACCCTAAAACAGATATAAATCGTACTCTAAATATGACTCCCGAGTTCCACCCTAAAAACCCTAAAACTGAGTTTGTATTTATAATAAAACAATCATGATGGCGTCGCTTGTAAGTTACGACGTTGTCTCCACGCTGAATCTTCTTAGGGTTTCTTTAAGTCGGCTATGTCAGACGCCATCACTAGAAATCCAGACGCCGTCTCTTTGATGTCCAGACGCCGTCACAAGCATTTGTGATGCCGTCTCCAACCACTGTATGGCTTTTCTTCATTGATTTTGTATAGAGTTGTAATCTCGTTCGTTTTTTCCCAAAATGAGCCCAATTCACGTGTATTTCCTCCAAATGCTATTGAAGTGCTAAAAACATAAAAAGAACCAATTAAGCACGTATTTCGAGTATATTTGCATGATTTAGGAGGTTATATGACCCCGAAAATGTGAATAAAATGACACATTATCATCGAGCGTATGTTTGGAATTGCAAGCCTCCAGAAAGGTGCTCGTGATGATTTTAGAAAGCTAGCTTCACTAGGATACCTACAAGTGAATACTATTAGCCAAGCCTTAATATTCGTTACCTGGTCAAGGAGTTGGTCCTTTACATAGTCTCCAAGATGTTATATTTTCTTTGCTTTCTTGGTTGCTTAACTCGTATGTGGACTTTATGATTTGCAGCCAATCTTTTTTAGTTTATTGTTCTTGTTAAAAGTCTGAATAGATAGATGGATGACGTTCCTTTCCAATTCATCTAAAATTGCAACATTGATTGTTTTTATGCAAACTGGAGTTTTGCTGTAATTGCATGGATTAAATGGGGTTGGGCTGGGGTAATTTAGGAAAAGTAAGTGTATAGGAAGGAAAACATTTTTGCTTAGGCGCCCAAGGGAAATAAAATAATGATATTAGGTATGTGTTGTTGGAGGTCAAGGTGAATAAAATAAGAAGGATAGGCATGTGTGTTTCTTGAGTAAGGACCAAACCATGTGATGGAGGTTTCTTGGAGTGGTTACCAAGTCTTGCTCAAAAAGGAAGATTAAAATATAAAAATTTCAATTTCAAATATAACAGTTTTATAATCAATGTAAAACCACAATTAACATCTCTACTACTTTATAAAGCACTTGGGACTTTTAAAAATAGAAGTCTTAAAAAGTTTAAGAACAAAAAACATTTCTTGTTATAGAAAGATTTATGTTACTTTGCTATAAACTCAATAAATACACATAATCAAAAGTTTTAACTCAAAATTTAGTGTCTTAATGTGAAATGAATTTTGTAACACCCCATTTTGTAACAACACACAATATTAATGCAGCCTATAAAACCATATTAATTGTAATTTGTAACAGACCAAAAGGTATAACAACTCATTTTAATCATATGAACTATAATAGCCATTTCAATATTAAAACTCTCCACACCGAATCTGATAAGCATAAACTCTCTCATTCATCCTAAAAACACAAACTCACACCTGTCATAACTATATACACCACAGCCTTTGCCACCATCAGTAGCCACCGCCGACGCACCCATCACTACTGAAATCCTCACGATGATACCCACCACAACCCAAACCTTACTACCGAATTTGATGCTTTTATAACAATTTTTGAATTTGGTAAGTTTATTATTTATTCATTAGTTCTTTGAGTTTTGAAGGGTTTTTTATAGAACTTTCTTCTTATAACGTCTTTGACTAAAAATGTTCGTAGATCTGCTGCCGCCACAGCCTCTCTTACCAGAATTTGTTCTCCTTGCATTCAATATACAGTTTCATATATCAATAAACTTTTGAGGTATTAAAGGGTTTTTAACATTTTTAGATAAATCTGCATATATTTTCTCTATAGATCTGAGTTATAAAAATTTTGATATTCTTTTTTGCAGATCTGCTGCTGCCGTCGTTGCCAGAGTTCTTCAATGTCGCCAAAATCTACACCAGCGCCCCTTACCTCCACCAGAAACTGCTTTAGTAGCCGAAAATTTTGATATTATATGAATTGTTTCAAGTTGTGTTTTCTTAATTTTTGTTTTAGTTTGAGTTAAGCTTCAAGATTTATTTTGGTTTCTTTTAAGTTTCTGCTATTTGTGTTAGAAACAAATCAGAAAAAAATGTTTCTTAACCTTGTGTGTTAATTTGTCCAACGGCAGCAGTGTATGGTTTTCGACAAAGTCCGGTTACTTTGATCTATTTGTGTGTTGAGTGTTCTTTCTTGTGTGGATTATAGTTTAAAGTTAACTCCTTTTTAAGTGAACAAAGATTGGTGGTGTTAAAATTTGAACAAAGATGACAGCTTTTACGAAAAGCATATTTTGATGCGAACAAATGTTGCGATGGAGACGATTGTGGTTCGTGGCGGTAACATTCATGGTCACCATCAACTATGTCATTCTTTCGTAACAACATTTGTTCATCCTATAAAAGAAAGTCTTGAAATTTTAAGATAAAAAACATCTTATCTCATCTTGACTACTTTATAATGTATTTAGGACTTTCTATTAAAAGAAGTCTTAAAAAATAAGACAAAAAACATCACTACTTAAAAAGGAAATTAACAAATTAGTATAGATTTGTTTTACTTTTTCTATGGAATCAATACATACACATATAATTAAAAAGCCTAAAAATTTATGTGTCATTAAAAGTATGGGCCATTACAAGTAATGCTTTCATTGCTTATTATAATCTCTTTTTGTAAAATTCCATTTATCATCATGTAACCTCAAAACTTATCACAGTTATTCTTAACTACTTTATAATCTATTTAGGAGTTTTTTTTTTAAAAAAAGTTTTAAAAAAAGTAAGACAAAAAACATTACTTAAAAAGAAAATTAACAAATTAGTATAGATTTGTTTTACTTTTACTATGGAATCAATACATACACATAACTAAAAGCCTAAAACTTTATGTGTCATTAAAAGTATGAGTCGTTACAAGTAAAGTTTTCATTGCTTGTTATAATCTCTTTTGTAACATCCCATTTATCATCATGTAACCTCAAAACTTGTAACGGTTATATTAATGATAAATAAGTGATTTAATGAGAAAAATATGTAGCTACAATTTTAATATTTGTAACATATAAAACTGAAAAAGGGTTATTGATATACATTAAAATGTCAGTTATAAAATCTTAATATAAAAAAACTCATGGTTTAAGAAAAATCAAAAAGCTACAACACAAACTAATCATACTTCACACACAATAGATTCAATCATCCAACATTCTTCCGGCCCGAACCTCGCCCAGTCCCTCGCTGGAAAACTTAATTATACGGCAACCCGTTGCTGCAACACGCGGGTACCCGTCTATTTTAATTTATGTTTCAAAGATGCTACTTATGTTCCTTTCTTTCATTTGGACCTTACGTTTATTTCGATATGGAATACTTTGTATTGTTGTTGGTTAAAGTTATTATAGTTTAAATTATCATTCATTTGTACAGTTGTTGTTAAAAAAACATTTAACCAGATAACAATTGCTCGCCACAAAATATAGTCAAAGGGTACCCGCCACCGCATTGCGCGGGTACCATGCTAGTGTTAACTAATCACATGATGAAGCAGGGTTAAGTGCCTTGCATGTTTAGTAAAACATCAATCTATAAGAGAAAATTACGTTTACGTAAAGTGACCTTAACTTACTTGAAGAATAAGGGAGTAAACCCATTAAGTGATTAGCCAGGACATACGTAGAGATTATATTTATATGTTTTCATTTGATGGGTTTGCAAAAACATGAATCTTTTTGTTTGATAAAACATTTAGAGTTGGCTAAGGTCTTTGAGTTGGGGTTTTACAAAAGTTTTTTGAGTTGACATTTTGTAAAACGGGAGGAGGAATGTTGGTCATCTCTTTAAGTCCAAATCTTGTTGCGACATTATTGAACATCTTAAATATCGTATACAAACATGTATTGAAAGACCAAACTTTGTCGGGTAAGAAAATAGCCGACCTTGAAAAACCAAACGCGCACGGGACAGCTACTGGTGCACTGATTTAGCGTGTCAGCGCGCGAGCTTGGCTTGCCAGGACACGCACCGTGTGTTTTTTTTAAGTTGTCGCTGACGATTTTAAGTGTCTCCTAATATATATTTATTATCATTGATATATAAAGAAGATCGTAGTCATTATTTTCACGGGCATACTCTATTGTAAAACCCTACAAAACCAAAGAACACCGGGTCATAATAAATGTTTTCGACCCGTTAACCCAATCCAGTTTCACACCGGGTACATTAAATGTAGCAAACCTACTGACCCGACCCGGTTATATTAAATGCAGCCCGACCCGCTTTTCAATATTGATTATACCCGGTTTCTTTAAGGGTACGTGTCCATACCCGGGTGTCTTTCTTCCCTCTCCTTTCCCTTACTCATCAAACGCACACCAAAGTCATTATATGTGAATCCAGAAAACGCACACCGAATTCAATCCCCACCACCATCACAAATAACTCCGGCTACCCAACAGATTTAATCACCGCCATAGCCACCACCAAAAACATGCCTGTAAGTGATTCTATTTGAATCTAGATTGTTGTTTGATTTATATTGTTGTTATAATTTTTGTTTTGTTTTTAGATGTTGGTTTTGTTGTGTGATCAATTTGTTTTAATTGATTAATCTATCAACTATTTTTTTCCTATTTTTGCAGGTGTGAGGGTTTAGAAAAAGGCTAAGCTACTAGAGGGATTCATAGTTAGCAAAAAATCGGTCAAGAATCTTTAGACAGGTGATAAAACCTCCTTTTTAAATTATTGCTTAATTTGTGTTTGATTTTACTAATTTTTGCTTAATTTATGTGGTCATGTTTTTCTTAATTGGTGTTTGTGAATATGATTTTGATTGGAGATTAATTTTTAGTTTGTTTAATATTATTTGGTTTTCAGCTTATATGTCCATTATGTCATAATGAGCTTATGAAACATAAGCTCACAAAAGTTTTAAAACTAGCCACAAAAAATGAGCTTATGAAATATAAACCCAAAACCAAATAAGTCGTTAGCCGGCTATATAAGCCAAAACAAACACCCTCGATATTTGTAAAAATGGTGAGTTTACTTATGTTGGATTGATTTGCTAGCATATGCTGAATATGATTAGTTCTATTATGTGAATCAGGGGGTGTTTGTTTCAGCTTATATAACAAGCTTATGGCTTATGTGGTTTTCGGGTTATGGTTCATAAGCTCACTTTTTATGGCTTATTTTGAAACTTTTTGGCTTATATAAGCTTATCAGGTCATAATGAGTTTATATAAGCCTAAAATTTTCAAAATAAGTCACGTAAAGTGAGCTTATGAAA
>BQNB010084405.1:3040-28762 GCA_026074375.1 Tanacetum coccineum | reverse complement strand
GATGTACTTGCTAATGAACCACATCATACTAAGCAATCTAAATCCATGTATGACCAATATCTGTTGGAAAAGGTTGATAGCAATACCACTCCTAATTCAACAAATATGAGTCATAGGGGAGGAGAGATTGACCAGAATGCTAAAAACTGTCAAGTTTCATGTCCTTTACTTGATTCATCATTTGATAACATGACAACTGAATTTTCAAACCAATCTCTCGAATCTGAAAATATTTTTCTCAAAAAGACCATTACCCAACTTCAAAAAGATTTTTCAAGAATGGAAGCACATTGTGTTAACATGGAACTTAAATATCAAAATCAAGCTTTAAAATACGGGCAACATGGTCAAATTTTGAATGAAACAAGTAATAAAGCCAAGATTAAAAAGGAAATTGAGGTACTTGAAACAATCAATATCGAATTGGAACATAGTGTGGCTAAATTACTTGCAGAGAATGAGAAGTTGCATAGGGAAATTGAGCATTTAAAACAGACTTACAAAGATCTTTACGATTCTATCAAAAAGATACGAGTTCAGACAAAAGACCATAATGACTCACTGGCTGCTCAAATAAATAGCAAGACTGTTGAAAATGCTGATTTAAAGGCTCAGATTCAGGAAAAGGTTTTTGTGAATGTAGCATTGAAAAACAAATTAAGAAAGTTAAAAGGAAATAACGTGGATACTAAGTTTACAAAAGCATCAATCTTGGGAAAACCGGTTTTACAACCACCCAGAAACCAATCAGTTGTTAGAAAACCGAATGCATTTAAATCTGAACGACCTAATTTTTTTAAACCACGGTTTGCATCCCAAGTTGATATGAATAACGTTTTGTCAAAACCAATCACTCAACATTATTTTCCTAAGGGAAGAAAATCTTCTTTTGCAAAACCTAATCATATGATTGCATCTTGCAAATCTAGGAATAGTTCTAAGAACATGCCAAGATTTAGTTCAAATGACATGGTTCATAATCACTATCTAGAAGAAGCTCAGAAAAAGACACAAGAAAAATACAGGAATTCAAAATCTAGTGTAATGCATTCTACTAGGCTACAAAACACTACTAATGATCACAAACCAAAACCTAGGAGCAACAATCAAACAACTAGGTGTTTGCCTATTTCTAAGAGTAATTGTGTAACGTCAAAGGTTGTGCCTCTAGTAGATCACTTTAGGATTTCTAGTCCTTTTTTAGATTACAAACACTTTGTTTGTTCTACATGTCATAAATGTGTCTTTAATGCAAATCATGATACTTGTATAACAAAAATCTTGAAGGAGATGAATTCACGGGCTAAGATTCAATCCTATAAGACCAGAAACAGTAACAAACCTGTAGATCAAAAGAGTCATACTCAAAAACCTGGTAGGCAGATCTTTACAAGACATAGATTTTCTCCTAATAAGTCTTTTGTTGTGCATGAAAAACCAAACACTCCTAGATCTTGTCTTAGGTGGAAACCAACGGGTAGAATGTTCAAGACTGCTGGTCTTAGGTGGATACCTACTAGAAAGATGTTCACCGATAGCACAACCAAGGTTGACATTGAAACCCCAAATGGTTCAAATGAAGATATCACTAACCCATATGAATGCGAACAAACTCTTAATGTCAGTGCAGGTACTTTTAACTTAAGTGTAGGTACATCATTTTATCCTAAAAAGGAAAGACTCAGAGTTTGGTTGCTGAAAAAGTTAATGTCTAAGAATCAAGTGCCTCGGGGAATTTACAAACAAAAACAGTCTCCAAACAGTTCTCATGGTGTTAAAGAACAACAAGAACGTGCACATTTTAATGATCCATGCCATGAACTTCTCCATAAAGTCTTCATTTCACAAGGATCATCTTTAAATGTACACAAATGATTAAAAGGACCACTATGGCGTCTGCAGACAACACTTCAGGCCCCGCTCCTCAAATAAAATTGGTTAATCAAAAATGGCAATCACATATTGATATGTGCAAAATTATACATATAAATTCATGCTTAAAAAGGCCCAATTCAACCCAAAACGGATCAAAAATGGCAAAAATGTGCTTGTATTTGAGTTTTGTGTATGCAGGTACGGATATGTCAAAAATCACAAAAACGGGCAAAAACGGACACGAGAACGGATGAGTGATCAAGAAGCAAAAAAAAAAATCCGAAAGCCTGAAGCCAGAGAGATCATGGCCTCATCCTTCCACAGTCCAACTGCACTAAACTACAGTCAGCCAACAAAGCCCTAACAATCATAGCCCAAAATCCTTTTTGATATAAAACCCCAAGGGCTGAATATGAAATTAACCCATTCTTTTTATAACTAGAAATGGTGTTAGCAAACACAAGGACCAAAGATGTAATTACCTCAAAGATTCATATGGGCGCGGGTCACTTAGACCGGGTCCAACTACCCACTTCCCACCAATCAACCAATAATATCCCTAGCCCTGACCCGTTTAAACCCATACCCTAACCCGAACCAACCCAATGAGTTAAAAACTCATATCGTTTACTGTTCACACATTTTTACCCCAAATGAGATTAAAACTCACACACACATGAACACACTCAAGAACACCCTAGCTTTAGTTAACAATTCGTTTACCCCCATCCCAATTAACCATGGGGTTAATGACCCCCTCACACCCCTTAACCCAACCATCACTATCAATCACCCAACCCCCTCCCCTTGAGTTAAGTCCAGCTGGCTGAAAGAAGGGATTTCATTGGTCAAATTAACGTGGAGGTGAGTGTATGTCAGTATACACTCACATAACTAACACATATGTCCACGTCAATGATCCGGGTGCACACATGCTTTGATCTAACGATTGAGATACTAGATCAAGGAGAGAGAAATGATGAAGGGCTGAGATAAGATGAAAGAAGGGTCTAGAAGATGGAGGATGAGCTCAAGCTTCGGGTATAAATACCCCCTCAATCCAGCAGTTAGAGGGGAATAATAATTTTTAGGGTTAATTTTTAATTTCGAGATCAGTTATACATATTTTTTTTATTTTAGTTTCTTTTCAAATTGTAATTTTCATTTTAATGTTATGTAATTTTTTTGATTCAAGATGTAAGAACTTTATTTCAGTTTTAGATAAAAAAGTATTATTTCATATAAATTTGTGTCTTCATTTAAATTCTGTCCAAAATATTTGTGTTTGTGTTTGTTATTGCTGTTCAAATGATGAAGTGCCTTGGAGTCTCTTGGAATTGGATGGCTGCTGAGACTCCAAGGGTTTTAGACTGAGGTTAAGCCTAATAGGTTAGATTAGGTTGTTGTTGGTTCGAGATTGAGCTTATGTGAATAAGCCATAAGCTCCCACTCAGCTTATATTTCTTCCCTGTTCTTGCTGGGTGGAGCTAAGGTACACACTAGTTAATCTTTAATAAGTTTTACATTTAACTTTATAATTCAGTATTCTTTATAATGCTGTTTTCTTAATTATGCTTTTGAAATCTGTTAAATGATAGTATGATAAGCGTTGAATTGTTGATTTGTATAAGCAGTTTCAAATTAAGTAAGATATAATCTGTCATGAATGCGTTTTTAGGTTACTATGATTAAATCAGCTTTAGAAAGTTTGATAAGATGAATAATCTTTGTAGAAGCTTATCAGCCTTCATAAGCCCATACACTATTTTAATAAGTTATAGTTGAGTTTGTCAATGAGTTTTAGCTTTTAAATTCGTTGAAAAAAGCTTTTTAATAAAATAAGATGCTAGAGTGTTTAGTATTTCGGGATTTCAGTTGTCCATTTCTGTCCATCTTTAAAGTTTCTGTTAGTTAAAAATTTTCACAGTTAGTCCTTTTGATTTTCAATGTTAGTCCTTATGTTAGTTTAAAAGTCAGGTTGTTAAGTCCCAAGTCCAGGGGCCCTTTCTGCATTTAGTAAAAATTAGTGTATTTAGTAGAAAATCTAAATTACCCCGCGCGTCTCAACCTTCTTTCTTGTCATCTTCGGCCCTTGTGTTTTGGCAGATTTAATTTTAGATTAATAAATTTAGTTTAATTAAATAATAAAATTAGGTTTTTAGTTTAATTACTTAAATTAGTTTATAATTACTCATTAAAAATTAGGGCTTTTATTTTTAATAATTTTCTTTACTTTTTCTTCATTTAGTAAAAATTTAGTTTTCATTTTTAGGGATTTAAAATTTGTTTATTTGCTTAATTGTCATTATTTTGTTACTTTTTAAATTTCGTAGTAATAGCTTATCCAAATTATCTTTGCTTCATTCAAATCAGGATCCGAACTTAAAACGTGGTCTCAATTTCACTAGTCGTTGGGGAAACGACCCGGGTGATCATAAACTAACCGCGTATAAAAAATGTCTACTATCATTTATATCTTTTAAGAGTAATTTTTCCAGGTAAAACTTGGGAATATCCTTAATCTCTCTTATTAGTATTATATTATATTTTTACGTGTATTAAAATTATCACAACCAAATTTTGGCGCCGCTGCCGGGGAACTAGTGTTTACGATTCCTACGTTTTGTGTTTGTCGATTTGGTTTGAAGATCCTTTCATCCTAGAAAGTTTCATTTTTGTTTTAAAAATTCAAAAGTAAAAAAAAAAAAATCATAAAAAATAAAAAGTAAAAAATATTTTTCTTTTTTTTAATATAAGTAAAAGATAAAAAAATAGAAAAATCAAAAACATAAAAAATTTGTCCTAAAAAATATATAAATAAAATAAACAAAGTTGGTAAAAGAACACCAACAAATAATATCTTCTATTGAGATATTATCATTTCAATTTCCGGTGAACTTGCAATTGTTCCCAAATCGTAATCAAAGATTTAACACTTGCCTTTTGTGTCTCTACCAAGTACGGCTCACCTTGAAAAGAAATTTTCAAGAGCTACCGTGAAGTAGTTGATTATTTGGTTTAAGTATCTTTCGTGTAACCGTTAAAATTCATTGCTAAAAAAAAAAAAAAAATAGTTAAATATTTTGTATTTCTTTTTAATTGTTA
Organism: Tanacetum coccineum; assembly: GCA_026074375.1. Taxonomy (NCBI): domain Eukaryota; kingdom Viridiplantae; phylum Streptophyta; class Magnoliopsida; order Asterales; family Asteraceae; genus Tanacetum; species Tanacetum coccineum. The sequence continues at coordinate 23,782 of BQNB010084405.1, read as the reverse complement.
AGTTTTCTTTTTATGCGCACTCGTTCGCAATCTCGAAGACGCAACAAACGAAACAACGGTTGATGAAAATTTGATTTAGAAGATCCAATTTGTTGAACAAAACGATGTTCAAATGGCCGACAATCGAACAATGGCCCAAATGTTATACAAGCACCCATCGGAGGTTGGAAATGCTATAGTTGTTCGAACACCAATCATGCCCACAATTTCGATGCTCAAGCAACCTTTAATCAATCATGTGCAAAGTAATAAAGTTTACGGGTAGACAAGATCCTCACAATCACCTTCGATTTGTTTAATAAATACACTTCAACGTTTAGACATCCAGAAAGTTCCCGACAACTTCGGTTAAGCTTTTGCTTTTCCCCCATTTCTCTATACGGTGAAGCCCGGTAGATTGGTTAGACAAGGAACCTTCCTAGATCATTCTCACATGGACGGGGACCTTAGTTTCAAAAATCAAACCAATACATTCCACGCTTCAAAAACCACTTACTATCGAAATGAGATCATTACTTTATTTATCAAAAACCAAACGACGCCTTTAATGAAGCATGGAAACGTTTTAAAGACTCCTGTCGTCAATGTCCTCAACCATGGGCTTTTCGGAACTAAAAGAACCACCAACTCGACACTTTAATACAACCTCTTTTGAATTCAACGATCAGATGCCTTAGAATTACTGCCGGGCAGGTGCAATTCATAACAAGCTGGTCCACCGGAAGGTAAGGCGATTATTGATAAGCCAGTCAAAGAAGTTCGTTACACTATGAAAGTTCGTGCTAAAAATTCACTAGAGATACGGATGCTCCTCTTTCTAATTCTTCAACCTTACTACTAATTTCCTTTCGATATGCAACAAAAAAGCCGCTTCTACCTCGAGGATAAGATGACTATCAGATGAACCAAATGAAAAATCAAAAATGAAAGCTTTAGTTGTTACTCCTGCACCGTCAAAGCAGTTGAGAAATATGTGTCACTATTGGGTCAAATCACCATTTAAACCTTTGTCCTTCACCTCGAAGTGGAAATGATTATTCCGTTTTTCAAGAATAATATCCAGCAATCAACAAACCGCAGCCGTTGGTAAATTTCTCCCAAAGAAACCAACCTTACAAATTTGGCAAGTCACATGAGACACGCGGTTTCAATCAACCGAATGTCCAAACCAACCAAAACCGTTAACAAGGAACCATCTAATTTCCAACCAAACCGTGGAGGAAAACTTTAAATCCAAAACCGTCAAAACAACAAAATCAAGTATTTTAACAAGCTCCCCCATACCAAAAACGCCAACCAACCAACCACCAATAATCAAGTTATAACCTATACCAACCTCCAACAAATAGTGTATCTAAAACAAGAATTTGAATTATTCTAAAGCTATGATTCGGAACCGATAATTTGCAAATGAAGTTGGATAATTTTCAAAATGATTTTCAAAGAGTTTACAATGAATCTCAAAAGAAGCAAGATGATTTTCAGAAAATGATGCTCGGTTTCATGCAAAGTTATCATAGCAACCAACCTTCAAGTTCAAGTTCTTTACCTAGCAATACCATTCCAAACCCAAGGAACGAAACCAAGGCAATTACAACTCGTAGTGGTGTTTCATACGATGGACCTCCAATTCCACCGCCGGTGGTGGAAAAGGAAAGTGAGGTGACAAAGGATACGGAGCTACCAAGCACCGAAGACATCCAACCTCCTCCATTGGTCCATGAACAAACCAAAGACAAAGAACCTTCTTTCGTTGCTAACAAAGCCAAACCTAATTTGCCTTACCCCTCAAGACTCAACAAAGAAAAGATTCGTGAAAAGGATGATATCCTAGCTTCAAAGTTTATGGAAATCTTCCGTAATCTTCACTTTGAGCTAAGTTTCGCGGATGCTCTCATTCATATGCCAAAGTTTGCTCCGATGTTTAAAAGTGCTATAATAACACAGACAAGTAATTGAGTTAACCAAAACACCGTTAAATGAAAATGTAGTGCGGCTTATCTTAAAAAGCTTCCCAGAAAAGCTAGTGACCCCGGACGATTTCTCAGTTCCATGTGACTTTTCAGAGTTTGATAGTTACTTAGCCTGCGATTTAGGTGCTATATCAATCTCTGCCTTTATCCATTTGGGAAAAAGCATCAACTCTCAGGCCTAACCGAAACAAAAATGGAATTAGAATTAGCCTGACTCGTAATTTCAATATCCAAACCAAACAACCGGTGTATCTGAAAATGTTTTTTGTCAAAGTAGGGAAGTTTTTACTTTCCCGTCGATTTCGTTGTCTAGAGTTTATAGCCGATCCTCGAGTACCATAAATACTCGGGCGACCCTTTCTTAGGACGGCTCATGCTTTAATCGATGTTTACGAAGGAGAAATTACTCTTAGGAATGATGATCAATCGTTAACCCTTAAATGTGGTGATGCACCTTCCATTTCCTACAACAATCTCGAATCATTGAAGAAAGTTGATCTAAACGAAGCTACTTTGTAGAAGAGTACTCACAAAAAGTACTTGGATTTACCGATTTCTGTTGCTTACAACAATCCTTCTCCGTACATCCGATCCCGATTGTTTCTACTTCATCACAACAACTTACTAATAATCAAGGAAAAAAATTTACTTCCGTTTGATGGATAGTGATATCTACTCATGAAGAAGCCGATGCTTTTATAGCAATCGATTGATGAACCAATTTCAACCAGTTTATCAATGCACATACTACGATCCCGAGGGTGACATTCCTCCATTCTCGCAAGCACTCCTAAATATGAACCATTACCTCCCAAAACCAAACCAAGGTAAACACTTTCAGAAAATCAAAGAGATCTTAAAAGTCGTTGAACCAAGAAGTCTTCAGTCGAATATGCCACTTCTTATGAACCAAGAGAGAAAAATTCCGAAGTCGAACTTAAAAAAGTTTACCCTCCGCACTTGAGTATGCGTTCTTAGAGGAAAATAACAAACTTCCAGTCATAATTTCAAAAGATTTGAGCCAAGAAGAAAAGACCTCACTCATTCATGTTTTGAAAAATCGAAAACAAGCAATTGCTTGGAAACTTTCTGATATCAAAGGCATAGATCCAGAGTTATTCGTCACATACAAAATACCTTTTAGAAGATGATTACAACCTTCAGTCCAACATCAAAAGGAGGGGTTTAAACCCTAAAAACCAACGACTCATCACAAAGAAAGAAGTAGAAAAACATCTGACGCAAAAGGCTTGATTTATCCATCTCGGATAGTCCATAGGTAGTCCAGTCCCTTGTGTTCCTAAAAAAGGTTGGTATGTCCGTTATCGTCAACGAAGAAAATGACTGGTACCTACAAGATTAGTCCACGGGATGGATAGTTTGTATCAAGATTACGAAAGTTAAACAACAACTTGTAAAGACCATTTTCCGTTGCCTTTCATGGACCAGATGTTAGAGCGATTAGCCGGTAACGAGTTTTATTGTTTCTTAGATGGATTTTCAGGATATTTTCAAATCCCAATTGATCCTAAAGATCAAGAAAAAACTACTTTCACGTGCCCATACGGAACTTTAAGCGTACCGACGTATGCCCATTTTGATTGTGCAATGCTCCCCCTGAACTTTCCCCAACGTTGTATGATGCCATTTTCACGGTATGATAGAGAAGACAATGGAATTTTTATGACGATTTTCAGTTTATTCTGGAGAATCTTTTTCCTCAAGTCTGCAATTTAGATAAAATGACTTAAAAGGAGTGAAGATACCAAATTAGCAATAAATTGGGAAAAAGAGCCATTCCATGGTTAAAGAAGGCATTGTTTGGACATAAGATCTCTCGAAAAGGAATGAAGTCAGATATGGCAAAGTTTGATGTTATTTCTAAGCTTCCTCACCCAAAACCGCAAAGTAATTCGAAGTTTTCTCCGGGCATTCGGAATTCTATCGAAGATTTATCAAGACTTATCAAATCTCTCGACACATGAACCCATCTTTAGAGAAAAATATTCCTTTCATTTTTTCGAAGATTTGCAATACTAGCTTTCAACATTAGAAAAAGAGTTAACCGACAGCTCCAATTCTCATTGCTACCAAATTAGGACGAAACCTTTTGAAGATCATGGTGCGATGCAAGTGATTGAGCAATAGGTGCGGTTCAGACAAAGGGATAGAGAACATTTTCCGACCAATTCATTATGCTAGCAAAACAATGACTGAAGCAGAAACTAATTACACAACAACCGAGAAAGAAATGCTTGCAGTTGTTTATGCTTTCGAGAAGTTCCGATCATATCTAATCATGAACAAGAGTGTTGTTTACACAGACCACTCCGCTTTGAAATACCTCTTCAACAAGAAAGGACGCAAAGCAAGATTGCTTCGATGGGGTCTTAACTTCTTCAAGATTGATTTTAAGGTTAATCAGAACCATGGAGCTAAAAATATGCATGCTGATCTATCTCTCTCAGTCTTGAAAACCCTTACTAGAATGTCTTGATCCAAAAGAGATTACCGAGAGCTTTTACCCTTTAAGACTTTAATAGTGTGTAACTTCCAAAGACCCATACCCCTTGGTTTGCCGACTTTGCCTAACTACCACACGGGGAAATATCATAAAAAGGGAATGTCGACTCACAGAGAAAAACCAATTTCTTTAAAGATTGTAAAACAATATTTTTTGGGATGACCCTTTTGCTTTTAATACTTTTTGTGCGGAACAAATATTCCCACAGGGTGTGTATATGGCAAAGTAAGCTTTTGAAATTCTCAAAGCTTGTCAAAGTGGACCCACCGGGGGACACATGGAGCAACTTTACAGCCAAGAAGATTTTTGAATGCCGGTTTCTTTTGGCCTAACCTTTAAAAGGATGCTACGAATTTGACAAAATCTTGTGAGATTGTCAAAAACAAGTGCAAAAACCTCAACATGATGAGATGCCTCAAAATCCATCCCAGTTTTGTGAGATTTTTTCGATCTATGGGGAATCGATTTTATGGGACCTTTTCCCGTCATCTAAGGGGAACAAATATATTCCTAGTACCTCGATTATCTTTCAAGTGGGTTGAAGCGAAAGCCTCCCCACCACGATCGCTAGGGTATTTGTTAATTCTTAAAATCCCTTTTCACCCGATTCGGTGCCTCCCGAGAGGCAATCATAAGCGATGTAGGGACCCATTTTTGTAACGACAAATTTGATAAAGTATATGTCCTAAAATATGGTGTCACCATCGTCTTTTCGACTCCGTTACCACCCCTCACAAACGAGTGGTCAATTGAAGTCACGAATCGAGTCTTAAAGTATTTTGGAGAGAACGTAGGAGAAAACCGTGCCACATGGTCAGATAAGTTAGATGAGTGCATTAGCTTTCAGAACAGCTTACAAGACTCCAATAGGTATGTACTCATATAAGTTAGTCTAGGGAAAAGCGTTCACCTACCAAGTTAGTTAGAAGCACTAAGCATAATGGGCCTCTCAAGCATGCCAACTTCGATTTAAAGACCCCGGGCGATCATACGAAAGCATCAGCTTAATGAACTTAGCAGCTCCGTGATCAAGCTTACGAGAATTCAATTAATCAAACAAGGAGAAGACAAAGAAGCTACACGATTCCAAGATAAAGAACCGAATCTTCAATATTGGTGATCAAGTCCTTCTTTTCAACTCCCGATTAAAGATTTTCTCCGAAAAGTTCAAGTCCCGATGGTCCGGACCTTTCACAATCACCGAAGTTTATCCTTATGCACTGCCAAATTGTCTCATACCGATGTTCTAATATTCAAGTCAACTGAGCCCAACCGTCTTAAAGCATTACTAAGAGAGGGGATACACCAACCATTGGGTATCCCGGACCTCCAGACTTTCCCTAAGGACAACTAAATCAGGATCGAGACGAGCTTTGCGACTCGGAGACTCAAAAACAAGCCGCTTCGTGGGAGTTTCACCCCATGCTTAAATTATCCTATTCTATTCCTTTTATTTTCATTATCTAAATTTGTTATGTTGAGGAGAGGCTGTGTTCATCTCCTATTTCACGATGTTTGTTGCTTGTTTGTTGTGATTTTTGCAGGATTCTCCCAACAATTTCTTTGAAGTCTCTCGTGTCCGGTGTTGTTTCCCGTTCAACTCGAGCTTCTCATCCTTTGTATGAATTTAGTTTGGGGAGATTCATATCCTTTCATCTTATCGATTAACGTTTATCTTTGTCTACTTAATAAACGGCTTAGATTTTCGTAGGAACCCGACTTAAACATTGGAAGGACAAATGTTTTTCAATTTTAGTTTTTGGGGAGGGAATCTATCGATTTGATGTGCTTGCTTGTGTTGTTTTTCACGTACCCGTTTTTCCACCAAAAATAGCAAAAATTTTAAATTTTTCAGTCTTATTTAGTATGATTAAAAAAAAAAAAAAAAAAAATTGTTAAGACATTTATGTAGGTTTTCCGTTGGTGAGAATAGAAAGTAATTTTTGACCCGTCCGAACAATGTTTTCTATCTTTTATCCTTAACAAGTAAAGAAAACTTGTGCTAATCTCAAGTAGATTTTAAATACGCCAAGTTGGAATTTATATGGCTAAGTATTTGCTAATTTCTTTATTAGAGATTTTAAATTGCAAAGAGCAAGAAATGATAGAGTTGTTATAAGTTTTGATGCTAAACGTAGAATAGTTGGATTTCTTTCAAGCTTATAGAAGTTATATTGTGGCTTTTTCTCCCATTAGATTGATTCACCAATAATAATAATTGTTTAATAAATAAAGTTTTTTACGGTTTTTTGGTTAATAATTAGTTCTCAGAAGTTTTCTTTAGTTTCTTTGTGATTTAGAGTAAGTATACATCAGGAATACTTAATTTGGCCGATAACTATATGTTATCAATAATAATAAATATTTTGCTTATCCCTTAAAGAGCCTTAGGGTATATGGGGTAAGTAAAATCTAATAAAGCCATTAATAATCCAAGGTCGAAATACGATTGCTGCATCGTGTCGGAGGCGTGGCCGATGTTGTAGCCTTCTAAAGGACCGAGGTTGAATAATGTTGCTTAATTTTTGCTTTGATCTTTCCTTAAAGAGCCTACGGGTATATGGAATGATTTAAAGTTATCTTGTTTGTACCTTAAAGAGCCTTAGGGTATATGGTGCAAATAAGATCGGTCCATTTATGTCTTAAAGAGCCTTAGGGTATATGACGTAAATGGTACCTTGCTTAAGTAACCTAAATAAAAGCCAAATTTTGGTCGCCTCGATGTAAACTTAATCTTTATGACATTGTTTTTCCTATTGAAAATAGCTAGGAACTAATTATTACATTTTTAACCGTCATACTTTAATTTAGAATAATTCGTATCGAAATAAAAAGTCCTTAAGAGCCTTCGGGTATATTACTTTATAAAATAAAATATTGAGATACAAATTAGAAATGAATAAGGGAGGAAAAGTAAGTACACAACTAGCTCTTATAAGTAGTGTTAGCATCATTAACTTATAATTGTACAATGAATCTTGATTTTTTAAAGACGCTTGGCATGGATTGAGTGAAAAGTCGGGGATGACGAATTTATCTTTTTAGACACTTAATTGTGCTTTTTGTTCAATGATCCTAAAAGTTACCAATGTGGTAATGAAAGCAATACATTATGTCAATACAAAAATAAAGTTGTTAGTGTAGGATATAAATCATAAAAAAAAAAAAAAAAAAAATAATAAGAAAATCTTTAAAAATGGAAAACGGGTGTTTTGTAACTTGTGACTTAGAAATTCTTCCCTCAATTAACTTTACTACTTCTTAAAGGATTAGTTTGGGGAGGTTTCGAGGTATTTGGTTACGGAGCAGGTGATATTGCGTGAGGACACACAATGTTTTAGTTTGGGGAATTTTGATATGTGCAAAATTATACATATAAATTCATGCTTAAAAAGGCCCAATTCAACCCAAAACGGATCAAAAATGGCAAAAATGTGCTTGTATTTGAGTTTTGTGTATGCAGGTACGGATATGTCAAAAATCACAAAAACGGGCAAAAACGGACACGAGAACGGATGAGTGATCAAGAAGCCAAAAAAATCGAAGCCGAAGCCAGAGAGATCATGCCTCAGCCTTCCACAGTCAACTGCAGCTAAACTACAGTCAACCTACAAAGCCTAACAATATAGCCCAAATCCCTTTTTGATATAAAACCCCAAGGGCTGAATATGAAATTAACCCATTCTTTTTATAACTAGAAATGGTGTTAGCAAACACAAGGACCAAAGATGTAATTACCTCAAAGATTCATATGGGCGCGGGTCACTTAGACCGGGTCCAACTACCCACTTCCCACCAATCAACCAATAATATCCCTAGCCCTGACCCGTTTAAACCCATACCCTAACCCGAACCAACCCAATGAGTTAAAAACTCATATCGTTTACTGTTCACACATTTTTACCCCAAATGAGATTAAAACTCACACACACATGAACACACTCAAGAACACCCTAGCTTTAGTTAACAATTCGTTTACCCCCCCCATCCCAATTAACCATGGGTTAATGACCCCCTCACACCCCTTAACCCAACCATCACTATCAATCACCCAAAACCTCCCCCTCCCCTTAGAGTTAAATCCATCTGCTGAAAGTAAGGGATTTATCATTGGGGTCAAATTAACTTGGAGGTGAAGTATGGTCAGGAGATAGACACTCACATAATAACACATATTGTCCACGTCAATGATCCGGGTGCACACATGAATTGATCTTAACGATGAGATACTAGATCAAGGAGAGAGAAATGATGGAACGGGTCTGAGATAAGATGGAAAGAAGGGTTCTAGAAGAAGGAGGATGACTCAAGCTTCGGGTATAAAAACCCCCTCAATCCAGCAGGTTAGGTGGATAATAATAATTATTAGGTTAATTTTATAATTTCGAGTCAGTCTTTACATAGTTTTTTTTTAGTTTTCATTCAAATGTATTTTCATTTAATGTTATTTAATTTATGTTCAAGATTGTAAGAACTTTAATTTCAGTTTTTAATAAAAGTATTATTTCATATAAAGTTTGGTGTCTTCATTTAAATTCGGTCAAAATATTTGTGATTGTGGTTGTTATTGCTGTACAAATGGATGAAGCATGAGTCTCTTGGAATTGGATGGCTGTGAGACTCCAAGGGATTTTAGAGCTGTGGGTTAGTCATATAGGTTTAGATTAGGTTTTTGTTGTTCGAGATTGAGCTTATGTGAATAATCCAAACGCTCCCACTCACTTATATTTCATCTTCCCAGTTCTTGCATGGCTGGAGCAAAGGTACACACTAGTTAATCTTTAATAAGTTTTACATTTAACTTTATAATTCAGTATTCTTTATAATGCTGTTTTCTTAATTATGCTTTTGAAATCTGTTAAATGATAGTTTGATAAGCAGTTGGGATTTGTATTGGGGAATTTGTCATAAGCAGATTACAATTAAGATAGATATAATCTGTCATGCGGTTTTCGATGTACTTGATAAATCAGCTTTAGGTAAAAGTTGTAAGCTGATAAGCTTAGTAGAAGCTTATCAGCCTTCATAAGCCCATACAGCTTATTTTAAATAAGTTAAAGTTAAGTTTTCAATGAGTTTTAGCTTTTTAAATTCAGTTGAAAAAGCTTTTTAATAAAATAAGGATGCTGAGTGTTAGTAGTTAGGGAGTTCAGGGGTCATTTCTGTCCATCTTTAAAAGTTTCTGTTAGTTAAAAATTTTTCACAGTTAGTCCTTTTGATTTTCAATGTTAGTCCTTATGTTAGTTTAAAGTCAGATTTTAATCCCAAGTCGCCGGGGCCGCTTTCTTCTTCTGCCATTTTAGTAAAAAATTTGTGGTTTTAGTATATAAAACCTAAATTAACTTACCGAGACCCGCCAAGGCTCCGAACCTATCTTTCCTGTCATCATCGGACCTTGGTGTTTTGGCAGAATAAATTTTAGATTAATAGAATTTAGTTTATAATTAAATAATAAAAATTAGTTATTAGTTTAATTACATAAATTAGATTTATAATTACTCAATAAAAATAGGGCTTTTATGTTTGAAATAATTTCTTTACTTTTTACTTCATTTAGTAAAAATTTCGTTTTCATTTTTAGGGATTTAAAATATGTTGTGTTTGCATATAATTATCATTATTTTGTTTTACTTTTTAAATTTCGTAGTAATACTTATCAAATTATATTTGCATCATTCAAATCAGGATCCGACTTAAACGTGGTCTCAATTTCACTAGGCTCATTGGGGAAACCGACCCGGTGATCATACTACCGGTAATATATCGTATACTATATTTTATATCTTTTAAGAGAGGATTTTTTCCGAGGTAAACTTGGGAAGTAATCCTTAATCTCTCTTATAGTATTATATTCTAATTTTACGTGTATTAAAAAATTATCACAGACCCACATATGCAATTTTTTTAAGGTGGAAAAAGTGAATAAAATATGTTAAAAGATGATTGAAAATTCACAATGGATCTCAAATATGCTTCTGAACACAGCAGTTTCAGGACCCGCACTACATGAAATGAATTTTCCTGCAGACATCATTCAGGACTACGTCGCCAACCCAAAGTCCTCCTTCAACAATAACCCGTTTGTACCACACCTTTAAGAAATTGATTAGGATCTTTTTGTTTCAATCAAACCGTTGTTTTGATGAATTACTTAATCCTCCACTAGTGTTTGATCTGTACCAAGCCCCGAAGTCATTGCTCCAATTGCCTAAAAGTAGTAGCTTTTCCAGAACACCGTGCATTCAACCGGTTCCAACACCTTCCTCAACAACCATTTTACCAAGATGCACCAATCAGGCTGAATATATTGCCTTGTCTGGATGTTGCTCACAAATCCTATGGATGCATTTACAACTAACAGACTATGGTTTTAAATTCAATAAGATTCCCCTGTACTGCGACAACAAGAGTGCGATTGCTTTATACTACAACAATGTTCAACATTCAAGAGATAAGCACATCGATATTCGCTACCATTTCATAAATGAGCAAGTGGAGAATGGAATCGTGGAGCTATACTTTGTCCAGACTGAATACCAACTGGCTGACATCTTTACTAAACCATCGCCTCGAGAGAGATTTAACTTCTTGATCGATAAGCTTGGTATGAGAAGCATGTCTCCAGAAACGTTGAAATGTCTGGCAGAGGAAACGGACAAGTGATGGTGGTAACTCATATCCTGTATATATGTACATATGAAAACATAAAAAATCCAAAAAGATTTTCCTTTTATAAATTTTTACAAAAACAAAATTAAAAATTAAAAAATCAGAAAAATATGAAAACATGTATCTCTGGCATGTCTTCTGAAAATAGATTACATTTACGGCCTTAGAAATGTTATTCAATAATGATACGAGGCTATAAATGAAGTTCGAGCAGCAGTTTCAAAAGCTTTCAAAACATGCCAAAATGGTTTGCTATTATTTCAGATAGCAACCCGGTCATCATCTTCAAGGCAAGTAAATCATCAAAAAGATAACTTAACCTCATAACGGGAATTAATTTTCTCAAAAATGAATTACTTTATATTCATTCAAAGGCTTATGATTATTTTGCATCACAACCCGTGCTTCTTAAAATCCGTAAGTGTACGTGTCAGTGCGCTTATGTGTCAAAATAAGAGAAATCTTATTTTCTTGGGTGTTGATTTTCAAAATATAAAATAATCATATTTCAGATTTAACAGATCATCATTTTTTATATAAGACAATTTTGAACCATCAAAATAACGACTACAACTCTTTAACTAGAAAACAGGTTATTATTTGAGGGGGGGGAAACTGTCAAAATCATCTTCTTCATGATTAATAAAGTGTCAATCGAAAAAGGTTTCAATGATATCGGGTGAATAATTAAAGGAGAGTTAATTAATTTTAACTCAATCGGGCTTTATTTGATATATGTTTAAACTTATAGGGGTTTTAATGCAAACTGTGTGATTTTTCTTGTTTACTAAACCTTAGGGACTAGTTTTGCCTTATGCTAAAATTATGTTTGCCTTTGGATAAGTTTTAATGAAAAGTTGAAGTGCTATTAAACCTCAGGGGGCATTTATGCCAAAAACTCAAAGTTTTAAACATAAACACCCCCTGTCGTCTTTTCCCTCTTGTCACACAACAGTAACCAAATCCACCATAGTTAATCTTCAAAACCTTCAAGAATTGATAAATCTTCATTTCTAAATCTAAAGTACATTGTTCTAATGATTAAACTTCATTATATTATGACCGATTCATGGAATTACCACTCGAAAAACTAAAATTCAATTTAATTTTCTGTCAAACCCTAAAAGTGTTTAAAAGGTGAAATTGATTGAGGGGTTTTGGTCTATTAAGGGCCTAAATGTTGTGCCCAAAATAGTTTTTGATGAGTTTAACTCCTTGCATTTTGATTGATTCTTGAATTCGAAAAGTTTGAAAATGGGTTGAAACTTGAAAAAGTTTATGGGTTTGGAATTACAACTGCTTATATAGATTGTTTGAGTGTATTTGAGTGTTTGGTAACATGCTTACATGCTAAAATTTAAAATTTATGAGTTTTCGAGTTCATGAGGCTCGAACGTGGATTAAATCAAGATATCTATGGTTAAATTGTGATTGGAAGATGTTAGAATAATAGAATGATGCTATATGATCATGTTTGAGTAAAGTTAGATGCCTAAAAGGGTAAAAATTGCTATGAAAATGTGTTGAACATGCGATCTATACGTAAAACATTTTTCATAGGCGATCAATACAAAAAAATGCATAGGCGATCTATATATATGTGATAACACAGGCGATCAATACAAGATTTTTGTTCAGGCGATCAATACATAAATGCATAGGCGATCTATACATATGTAATAACACAGGCGATCAATACATGATTTTTGTTCAGGCGATCAATACATAAATACACATGCGATCTATACACATGTTTTTACTCGGGTGATCAATACACACAGTTTTAAACAGGCAATCTATACACTTTACATAGGCAATCTATACTTGATTTTTTCTAAGTGAATTAATCTAGTAATCTTGGTAATTCAACCTTATAACCTTATCTAAGTGTAATTTAACCCATATCATGTAATATTAGTATTAAGTTAGGTATATATTTTTTTTTCCTTAAAATCGTAAGTGTTTGCCCTTGATTTCATAGTTCTGCCTATAGTCTATTGTGATATATGTCGGGTGTGTATCCTAGATTGAAGTGTATTAGTTCTTTGCATTGGTGTGTGCCTTTGTAATCATTTGTTTTCCCCTGTATTGCTGCCTTTTCCTATAGTTTACCTGGTGCTGCATTCATTAATCTTGGAATCATGATCTAGTTGTTCCATCAGTTGCTAATATATTGGTTGTGTTGAACTATATGGTGACAGTCTAGCAGGAATCATTGACTTCCATCACTGCTCAAAAAACCAAGCTTGATCTTAAACTTGTTCCCAAAGAGAATCGACTTGACATTGGAAAATGCAATGGAAGAATCCCTCGTGGATTAAAACCAAAAGAAGAAACATTTCAAGTTGTTCTGGATGCACTTGCACTTACTCTATGCTATCCTGCATTTCTTATCACTGCTGATGTCCCTGAAGTATATATGCATCAATTCTGGAACTGCATATACAAGCATGACGACTTCTATAGATTCAAGATTGATAAGAAGAAACGATTCAAGCTTACCTTGGAAGTCTTCAGAGATATCTTTCAGATTTTCCCAAGAGTACCTGGTCATGACTTTGATGCTCTTCCTTCTGAAGAAGACACTATATCTTTCTTAAGAGATCTTGGTCATACTGGGGTTATCAATTTACTCAATGATGTTGTTATCGATCAGATGCGTCAACCGTGGAGAACTTTTGCTGTTATTATCAACAGAAGCCTATATTTTTTATTTTGGCAGACTAGTGGTCTAGACAAAACTTGTCTTTCCCGAGCATAAATCCTTTGGGGCATGTACCATCAGAAGAATGTAGACTACGTGGAAATACTCTGCGAAGGCTTCACCTATCAGATTGACAACAAAGTCTATAAAAAGCAAGAAAAGATGTACTACCCTCGTTTCACTAAAGTTATCATTAACCACTTCCTCATTCAAGAAAATTCACTTTCCTGGAGAAATAGAATTGGGATGCAACTAACAAAACTCACAAAGTTAATACTTGATTAACACCTTATGATTTGTTTCAAGAAGAGAAAACATCTCAGATCTATGGAGCAGTTCTACCTGAATGTTTGACAAGTCCAGAGATGAAGGAAAGTAAAGCATACAAGACTTATCTTGCTATGCTATAGGTGAGGTGCCTCCCAAGGTTGCTAGAAAATTCAAGAAAGCCTCTCCATCCAAGAAGGAAAGTGAGTTAGTCCCTGTAGATGAAGAAACTATCAAAAAAGGCAAAAGATTGAAGACACCAAAAGTCGCTTCTAACCAGCAACGGTATCATCATCAGAGAGGCTCTATGGAAACATCAAAGTCAAATAGAAAGGAAAAAGAAAGGTAGATGTTGCTCATGGAAAAGAATAGAGCTGCTATTTGAAGTGCTTTGTTTGATAATGCTCAATGAGGAAGCAAGAATGAAAGCGTAATGGGACTTTCACAAGACTCATCCTAGTGGTTTTGGTACCGTTGCCAGAAACCACTAAGTGTTGAAAAGATCACACCTACTATCACAAGTGAAAGAACTGGTGATAAACCAGGGGTTCCCGATGTGAACAATGATGACTCTTCTGAGAGTGAATCTGTGTCTTGGGGGAAATGATGAAGAAGACAGCAACAACGAATAAGAATTAAGTGATGAAGCAGTATGCAAGTGGAATGAAAGTGAAGAGCAAGATTGATTCGGAGCAAGAATGAGAATTGACCGATGTTGATCAAAACTAGACGAGTTTGATTAGAAAATGAATCTGAAGTGATGAGATAAAAAAGTGACGAAGATAAAGGAATGGATGATACTACGACCCAATTTGTGATGATGCAGATGCAAGATTAGAAGAACCCACTGAGACTGCTACAAGAATTGTTCAAGGTAAGGGTAATGATGCTGAAATGACTGAAGCTCAACAAGGGAATGAAAATTTAGAGACTACTGAAGAACAAGTTTTTGAAGATGCCCATGTGACAATTTCTACTGTTTCGAAGAAGACAAAAGTCCCTGTTACTAGTTCTTCTCGCTCATCTGACTTGGCATCTAAATTCATAATTTTTTTTAGTATTCCTCAAACTAATGCAGAAATGAAGTGTCTCATAGATTGTTCATGTCCACATGAAGTCCCTAGAACTCAGCACCCACTCTCCTACAATACCAGTTTTAGTTATCCTGAATCATTCACCGATTACACAAACATTCCTCAATATCATTACACTTCACTCCTACAACCAATACAAGGCTTCACCCACGCTTCCGTCAAACAATGAAAATACAAATCCTCTATCTTATCTTCCTGATTTCTCTAAGTCTTTCGTTTCAACGATAGAATCACAACATTAGAAAAGAAGTTGTGATCTTAAGACTTTGACCTCTTCACATCATGTGAAATCTTTAGGTGACTGTCATTCTAGGGACACATGGTTGGGAGAAACCTAAACATGAATTCAGTGACTTCCTTTTAGAGTCTCTCACGGCAAAGAATCAAAGGAAACAAAAAAAAAAGGTTAAGATCAGCATTGCCTCATGATTCTGCACCCCCCCCCACCCCCTCTGGAAGTGTCTAACTTCCGCTTCACTTGTGATATGAAATTTGATTAAAGAATCACGTGATGAGTTACTCTAGTGAAGGTGTCTTCTTAACAACAATCTTCTTATGAGGCTTGCTTCTACTCTTTCTGAATTTTGAGTTAAAGAAGATTTCTTCTCGACAAATTGGAAAATAAAGTGTATCATATCTGACGGCTTCTGAAACCGTGATGCTTGATGGTTTGAAAAATTCTGACGCTCTCGATATAGATGTTTGATATTCTTTTGATTGTATATTCATTGAAAAAGGGGGAGGTAGCCGAATAGATAAAGATTAAAGTCGGTTGTCACTTCGCTGGATCAGACTGAGGGTTAAAGAAGAGAAAGACAAGCAAAGATGTTAAACCAACCACTGGTCCTAAAAAAGAAAGGATTAGTCTGGGCTCCTCCAAAGGCACAAGTCTCAACTGAAAATCTACTGAAAGTCTGTTCAATGATAACATTTACGGCCTTAGAAATGTCATTTAATAATGATACGAGGCTGTAAATGAAGTTCGAGCAGAAGTTTCAAATGTTTTCAAAACATGCCAAAATGGCTTGCTATTATTTCAGATAGCAACCCGGTCATCATCTTCAAGGCAAGTATGTCGTCAAAAAGACAACTTGACCTCACAACGGGAATTAATTTTCTCGGGAATGAATTATGTTATATTCATTCAAAGGCTTGTGTTTACTTTGCAACACAACCCGTGCTTTCTTTATACAATAAGTGTACGTGTCAGTGCATTTATTTGTCAAAATAAGAGAAATCTTATTTTTATTGGTAAAAAGTTGTCTTCACAATGAATCAGTGTTTTCTGTAATCACAAAAAGATTTTCAAAGACAATTCGACCACTCAAACAATAACAACAGCTCTTTAAATAGAAAACGGGTCATCATTTGAGGGGGAGAATGTGTCATCAAATAATCTTTTAAAACGGTCTTTCAAATTAAGTCACGGAATAGACGAATAAAGTTTTTGATAATGACGGATCACAATTTCAATAGGAGTTAATTTATATTAACTATAAGAGCTTTAGATGTCATTTGTTTCAAACTTTAGGGACTTATTTGCAATTTAAGACTTAGTTGATTCTCACAGAATAGATTTAAGCTTATCAATTCTTCGAACACGATCTCAAGTATATATGCGTAATAGGTTTTGCTGATTCTGAGGTATCGAAACCAGCAAGGGGGGAAGGAGTAGATACACTAGAACGTAAAACAAGTACACGTGATAGAGCCCATAGCCTTCTTTCATTTTTAGGCCATTCCGGGAAGACGAATGTCATATCCGCCGAGAAAATCAGTGTTTTAACTTGTTACTTTCGGGTGGACTATTTCAACTTCATAGGGGTAGAGATATCTTGTGATTTCAAGTACGCATCCTTTAAGATACTAGGGGGAAGTGTTGTAAGAAGATTTATTCAAAGCGTGAGAAGATTGGTTACTGATTCAATAAATGCTTCCTTAATCGGTCAATCACTAAGCTTATTTTTAAAGGGAGTAGAATTAGTTGACAAAAGAGGTACACATAGGTTTGATAAGTATGATGATTCCTTAAGATTAGTCAATATTCTGCAGAAAGAAATGAGTACATTTGGGACTTAGTTGACTTATGTGTTTTCATTTCGACTACTTAAGAGGGAATTATTATGACATCCGAGACTTAGTTGACTTTGGTGTTGCAATTTATATCATCACTATCGTGTAAGGAGAAATACGGACATCCAAGAATTAATTAACTTTGGTGTTACGGTTTTGAATTAGCTGTGTACTTTGGATATTTGGGCTTTATACATCAAGACCTCTTAATGCGGCTTGCAAGAAAGTGTTGAATCTACTCAAGAAAGGATTGCTGATTTAGGGGGAAGCTAAGACAACTTCTTATGAGAGACTACAGGGAAGACCTACGGCTGCTTCAAAGAACCATATGATTTCATCATATGATGTTCTCATCATTCAGGTCAAACCTCGTACATAATAATCTTGTGAATATATAAATGTGTAGTGTAGACTTAATGGTGATAATGAGAAGTGCTCGAGTACAAAATTTTCAAGAATTTCTTAGTAAATTCAAAAGTTTTCAAATTATTGTACTCAGCACTGTCTTATATTCCCTCAAATATTGAGGGGGAGCATTAAAATGTTCCTGATAGTTTTGTGTAACATTTTGTCCCCGAACGTTTAATCAATTGATATCCAAAATATCAAGGGATTAACATTTTGGATAAGGGGAGAAAATGTGATTAAACTGGACTTAAATTGTACTGGATTGTGATCATATAAAATGGACTCAAGGTACTCTACACTTAACATGTACTACGATTACGATGCACATGTTAAGGGGGAGCTTTTAGTGATAATGAAAAACTCTCAAAGTGTAAATCTTTTTGATATTTATATCAAACACTTTGATTGAATTTTCAATGGTTTTGAAGGATTGTGATGGAATACCCAAAAGACCGGCCATGTTCTTAAATTTATGGAGATATAAGGTGGTTAGGCATAGGTATTCAAATCCCATGATCCAGCCAGAACCGGAGGGATCTACCCAGGGATATCCACTAGTTAGTGTAGAAGTCCTTAGGTATGATAAAAGGAGAAAAAGTGAGAAAAGGGAATAATGCCGACTGAGATGGAGCTAACACTGGAACAAACCCAACAAGGTGTTAGTTATGAAGTCTCGGTAAGCATTGAAGGGGTTGAAGAATGAAAAAGAAATGTAAGGATAAAGGGTGTAAAGAAAGAAGCCCTCCATACACTTAGGCAGAAACCGGGTCAATACATAAACTGTCAGAAACACTAAGGTGTTGTCTGACATTGAAGACTATCATGGACCCAGTGACGCTATGCACAACCCTCCCTAGCCACTCAAGGTCTCTTAAAAGACTCTTGTTTCATTTCTCATAGAGATTACACGCATTTCTATCGACTTTCTCACTCTGAGTTAGTTGATATTGAAAAGGTGGCAGTCTGCTCTAGCCTTCGATCACTAAAATCAAAGTGCACTATTGAGTCTAGAGCCAAAAGAGATCATCCATAAATCTCATTAGGACACTTGTCAAATTCTGCTTGCTAAGTCACACAATGTGAATTACAAGATATATATTAAGAGTCCTACGCATTATCCTTGTGATTTTGCCAGAACATCAGAGTGAATTCATTCATAATGAAGATGGAAATCCTGCTTGAGCCAACATCAAACAAGCTCATGGTAGGTAACTTGTGCGATTCTATACGAATCAAACTTGTGACAACTGGAAAGAAACGATGGTGCGATTCTATAAGAATCAAACTTGTTCCAGGATATGAATTGACGATTGATGATGAATTTTTGAAATGAAGTAAATCTCGATGTGTCACAAATACTATTTTGCAAGTTGAAACGTGATTGATTTTCAATTGTATTTTTCTATTTCCAAGCGGTAAGATTGTTACTCACTGGTTCCACTTTATCGTGTTGTCTGCTTGAGACGTTCCGATAACGAGAACATGCTGAGTTTGATGAATCTAATGCAAATGTGTTAGAAAGATTCTATACTTCAGTTGGAAATCCTGTCAAGGAGATTCTTCTTAAATTGAATCTATCTGATCACAGGTCGATCCTCACGGATTCAAAGGTTACTCCAACCAAACACAGACGAATGACAAAGCCATATTCGTCCCCCCGCTTTATTGCTAACTGTTTTAATGTAGGATACTTAAATATGGTGGTGAAGGTACCTGATTCCAGCTGGCTCACAAGATTCATAACCACATGCTCATACCCGACCGACAAAACATAAAGACATCATGAAAGCTCAAGTACATGTTTCAAGACTTCTGCTACTCTGATACCGAACGTCTTTCTCGAAGTGGCAAAGTGTTAAAGTTAAAGAATTTCAAGAAAGATGCAACATTAAAGCTTTCTAAGTCAACAAATCAAGAATGGTATGAACATGTAGGTCCAGAAGTCACAAGATCACAAGATGACAAAGTCACAAGATGGCGAAACGAGATTATGCTTGGTTGATGATCTCTCTCAGTAGTCAAGACTCACATCTCACTTACAAGTAAGTTAATGGAACAATGCTCGAGCCTAAAGACAAAGATTACTACAAACATTTTCACAAGAGAAAGTCAAGTTTACGAGCTGAAGACTAAGAGATACAGCATAGTATGCTAGGTTTAAATTTTGTAAAATGGAGTGACCTCCCTTAGGGGGAGATTGTTGGAAATAAGAAAAGTATCGAATTATGGTTTTGTTAGATATCCTTATAGCCTTTCATTGATCCCCGTGTTTTGGTAGTATAGAGGGTGGCTTAGATCTTACTAATCCTGATATTAGACTTACCATGTTGAACCTGGGATTAGTGGGGTACTAGGGTAGCTTGACATCTATCCCTAGTGTAGGAATTAAACAGATTACCGCCTTTGTCACATTAAATACTTAAAAAGCATGGGAACTCTTTCAGAGGGGGTTAATAATTAGTTTAGATTATAGATTGGTCTTAAGGGTAGTTAGGGTTTAACCACTGCAAGCTTGGATGCCCTGCTCATGTGATCGTAGGAGAATGTGGGATCGCAGAGTAAGCATAGGACAGACCTTAAATAAAAATTCAGGTCTGTCGACTTTAGAACCACTAATGGAACTTATAATTGAACATTGCATAGGAAAATGTAATCATAACATTGGTAAATAAATGGTTAGGTTAGCACGCCTTTCTCCCTAGTATCTTCTATCTATTTACTTTATTGCATGTTGGGAATTGAAGGCTTCTGAAGTTACTACTGTTAGTTTGGAAGTTAATACTGCTGGTTCAAGATTGTGTTGTTGTTGAAGTTTAAAGAAAATAGTCTAAGTTATTAGTATTGCTAGCTATAATAGTTAGTGCTGCCTGTACATTGTTAGTACTGCCAGTATAGTTAGTATTGTTAGTTAAATACTTAGTGCTGTTAGTCTTGTATAGTTAGTACTGCTATTATGATATGCATGAGTTAAATTAGGAATAGATATGCATTATCATTATACGCGTTTTGTAAGCCCATTAGGGTTTCCTT